>JANFOE010001489.1:600000-815058 GCA_025667525.1 Glebionis coronaria | reverse complement strand
AAAGTATATATTTTTTTAGCAGGTGATTGTTTAGTGGGTGCTTTGGGTAAGCTTAATAACCTGTTAGATTAAGCTGGAAGAATAAGTTGATAAGCTTTTAAGATTTTTCGAGAGGATAGTTCTCTAACCAAAATCCATATGTCAGTGAAAGTTTGTATGTCACCATCCTTGAAAGCAGGGGCGGACTTACCTTATGTGTTCGAGGTAGTGGCGCCTCCCATGGCTAGACAAAAATGACGAGATTACAGTGTAATTCTTTTTTATCGAGTATTTTTTTAAAATTCCCCCCACTCGAAACTCCAATTTCCCCTCCCTCACAAATTGAAGTCCAACAATTAACACTCTAAAACATAGAAATTCTTCATTTTTAAGTTACAATACTCTATTTTTTGTTTTGATCATAGTTTTTTCCGTCTTACTATTGTCAAAAAGACTAAAATTTGTCCCCTATATTTCACTTTCCTACGACCACCACTGCTTGAAGGAGTAGTGATCTCCTTAAATCTCATTATATTTTTCTTTGCTATGCCTCATTTACGAGCCATAGTTTCATAAACTGAATGATCGTGACATTTTTTTGTTTAAGCTTGAAAAGTAAGTTGATAAAAAATAGCTTCCTGATGTTCTTAAAACTTGAATGTAGATTGAAGATGTGTGGCCATGTGGTGTAACATTGTACTTCATGCTTATGGGAGCATTAGCATACCCTTTTGAAGACCCCGAGAAGCCCAAGAATTCTCGCAATACAATAAAGGTATGTACAAGCTCTTGCTAATGTGTCAAAGTTGCTTAACAATCGGGGACATCGAGCTGAGTAGGTGGGCATGCTTTTGAAAATAGTAAATTAGATAAACTTAGCGTAAAGATATTAAAGTATTATAAAGGTTATACGCATATTAAAATATTATGGTTAAAGCTGATATTTATCGTAGTTATGAAGAGCGTGGCGGAAGTCGAGGATCAGGAAGAAGTGCTGCTGGTGGTGAGTATGCAGATCATGACCACCATCTTGATAGAAGTGGCAGAGGCCTAGAAGCAGGGGTCCTGGAAGAAGAGGGGGACGTAGCAGAAGTCCTACTGGTGGAAAGAGAAACCGGAGTCCAATTAGGGAAGGTCGTGCTGAAAGAACGGTAAAGATTGAGCAATGGAACATGGATAGAGAACAGACAGACTCCCGACCAAAGACCACAACTGATAACAACAATAATGATGGTAATGGTGATGGAGGTGATTCTCCAAATGGCAATCAGTATTATGATTCTCATCAGCAGCCACAACAGCAACATGATAATAGAGGTTATGATGACTGATCACAGTTGCATTGTCGGGTTTGTTCCTTCTCTCTGTCTTTCTCTCTATGATCTTGCATCATTAGTAATTGTATTTGTTGGAGGGAAATTTTTGGCCTGAGTTGATAAATTGGGTGAAATTGTTAATCACACGTGTTCTGTTTTTGCAAAGAAGTATCCAAAAGGACCCAAATATGCTAAAACAGGAAAACACTTGCGTAGTTCTTGTGGTGAAACAGGTCCGACTCGATTGGTCCCCATAATACTTTTTGTATTGTATACATTCTATAAATTTTTAGATATTATCAAAAGATATGATACTTTACTAAACAAATAATAACAAAAAGTTTAGGAGAGCTAAGCTACTATGGGGATTTAGAATACATATAGAAGATGGAACATATGTATATAGTCACCCGTAAAACGGATTGTGTAACCGATTAACATGTTAGGATTGACTCGAGAGTCATATTTTGGCCATAACTCGGGTTGGTTTTTAAACAGATTTCCAAATTATGTTTTTTACAGTGTGTTTGGGGTTGCTTTTTTAAGTTTTTAACTTATTTCCTTTAACCATAACTATCACAATTTTGAGGGGTTTATTGCCCTGCTCTTGACATTGTATTGGCTAATGAAGAAGTGTTGGATAGTCATCTAGGTATTAGAAGGGTATAGCGCTCAATTGGGTGAAGTGAACAAAGTTTTCATATACTAATAACTGGATCACACAAGCAGTTTAAATTAGTTTAAATTAAGAAATGCTTCTGTACCATTCCGGCTACCTTTGTTTTCTTTCGTAAGGTCAAAAAATTTCTTTACAGAGACTGTGATGACGCGGATGAAGCTGCTCAAAAGCAATCCTTATTCGCTACATCTGGTGAACGGAATACGATCTACCTGAAAACCAACTGCAATTGTTGGAACAAGAATATATATGGCGTGATATAAGAACCCGATTCATAAGTGACAACTCTCTAAGTATGATGCATAAAGCAACTTAGCAGGTAAAAATAAATTCTTCCATTTGAAAAAGGTATTTGTTACTCTGTTTTGCTTAGTTGTGTGAATCGGATTTTCCTCTTTTTCAAATGTCACACACAGTATCAACCAGCATTCAACCAACGGTCTTTCAGATTGAATCCTGCATCTATGTTTCTAAAATAATTCGTCGTTTGACCAATAAACAAAATAAAGTCTTATAGTTTGACCCTTTTTCAAATTAATGGGTTGATGTTTCCTTGTCTATTATATTCAATGGTATATTGGAGAACTATTTTGGGTAATCTATCATTTGTAATTATGACCAACTTTGGTTGGGTATATATATAAAGACATAGAAGTGTGTTGTTGAAGGGCACTGGATAGTGCTTTTTGCCATTTTAGCTAAGATAAATGGCTTCTTTTGAAAGCATTATCACTGTAGGTCAACGTGGTCTTTTTTGCTGTATGTCATAGAATTTATTGAGTTGTAGTGGAGCAAGTTTCTGATGTATCTATGTTGACCATAAGATCAATTTTGTTAATTTACAGGTGGTGTTGCAAGGTGTGGTTAACATGCAGTTGCTTAACTGGTGCTTGTGGGACATGGTTGATTAGTTTGTGAATCAGTTTCAGTCCTTCTGTCAGTATCGTCCCAAATGAAGAACAAAACTGAGCACGAGATTGCTCTACTAAGACAACATGATCAGGTAAGTCGCTATTATGTTTTAAGGTTGTTCCTGTTCCTGCATATATCAAAATGGTTTTGGAAATAAGTCAAAATCTTGAATTGATGTCCCTGTTTATTTATATATCTTATTTTATTGATTCAACGTTTACAATCCTTTTCAGGAACGTGTATGTAGTTCTTACTTCTTGCAAGCATTGATGGAGAAGTCTTCGATTATCCAGATCCTAGAGCAGGAAATGGAAGGTACTAAACAATTCATACCAACAGATGGATACGATTATAATGGTGGAAGTAATGTCTTGAAGGTCTTGGGCTACTTTAGCATGGCCGGTTTGCTTAGGGTTGATTGTTTATTGGGAGATTATCAAACTGGCCTCAAGTGCTTACTTCCCATTGACAGAACTCAACAAGGAGTTTACATCAGTGTTATTAGTTGTCACATTGCCACCATCTATCATTATGGGTTTAGGGTCCACTGAATTAGCTTGCAGCCATCATAAAAGAGTGGTAAACTTCATTGAATCAGGATCAGAGTCAACCCAGTTTTTTACACAACAGGCCGTGAGGAGCGATGGTGGGATTCATCAGATAAGTTTCGATGCAGGTTGGAAACCCACACAAGATAAGACACAACGTTTGTGCTATTCTTTGTGACTTGCAGTGCTTTTATTCTTAACAATGTTGCTTATTCGATTGTGTAGCAACTAAAAGTGCTTATTAGACAAGAAAACATTGTAGTCTAGAGTTTGATTATATGAAGATGTATGCATATAATTAGTCTAGATTTTGGTTATCATGCATGGATAGGTAAATTATTAAAGATGTATGCAGGTCTTGACAAGCTCAATTTCAGTATACCATCTGATGCTGATGAAGGTGAGTCACTACATACAGTTGATCAGTTCTAGGAGAGGGTTTTGCAACGAGACTAATTACCTCACTTTTTATTAGAGGTTCTAAATTGGACACATTTACTCATTCCCTCAGCTCATCGACACATTTTTTGTGTTTTATAGGCTGCCGGCAAAGTTTTGTGACTTAACTGTGAGACTTAAGAAGAAGGCTACTTAAGAGTAGATCAAGGCTGCTATGTGTAAAGTTCACGTGTTATATTTAGATACAACCTTTATTATGTTGGTCATTGCCCTTGACCATTTGAAGAACAATATCTACATTGAAGCTTATAAAGAAGGCCATGTCAGAGAGTTACGTCCTTAGATCACATAATCATATCTACTGGTTGTATTGACAAGAAATTTTTTGAAAACAGTTATAGGATTCTTTTGCCATGCGTGCAAGGGTATGTGTGATATATTTACTCATAGCAAGATTTTGCTGGTACATATAAAGGAAATGACGGATGTTTTGTCAGTTGAAAGCAAAGCAATTGATATCTTAAGGGATACTTGTGCCAGAATTAGAACATATAAAGGGGACCTTGCAAAGGTAATAACCTTTTTTCTTTCTTCTTGATGGGAATAGTCAAGTTAACTAAAGCCTCTTTACTTGCAGGTTGTGGATGTGGATAATGTGATACAGAGACTCACTGTAAAGTTAATTCGAAGGATTTACTTACAGGCTTTGTCATACAATTTGGTATGTTTGTAATGATTTCAGTTTTAGTACCTTGCTTAAAGTTAAATTTAAGCCAATGTTGAAAACAACGTAGCCGATTTGGCCATCTATTAGATATTTTCTCAATAGGCCTCTTTGATTTATGGTTTTACTATATTTGGCTCAAGTAAATTTTGTCGACACTAAGCATCCATCATCATGCAGGTTTTGGCACGTTGTTCCTGCTGGTGGACGACATTATGAGGTGAGGTCAGGAAGTAAAGGATTTACAGTTGAAGGACAAAGAACATGTAGTTGCGAGATGTGGCAATTATCAAGCATACCTTGTGTTCATGCCACAAAGGTTATCTTATTGATTAACAAGGTACCTGAAAGTTATCTTCGTACTTAGTTTGTAACAAATATGTATTATGTTGCATATCACAACTATGTGAAACCAGTCTCGGGTATGAACTTCTGGCCGGACCCAAGCATGTATTCAACTGTGTTGCCACCAAAACCTAAAAAAATGTCTAATAAGGCAGGAAAGAAAAGAAACGGAGATGTAGGTGAGGGTGTAAGTTCAATTAGAATGTCAAAAGTAGGTTCTTTAGGGAATTGTTCAAATTGTAATAAGCCTGAAGTCCTGGACACAACAAAATAAGTTGCAAAGAACCAGTTGATATTAATGTTGTAGATCCTGATGATGATATCAGAGTTGCAGTTAGTGGTGGATCTCAACAGAGAAACGTTATTTTTGGTAGGTCTAAATAAGCTCAACATGAAACCCTTTGAGTTTAGTCCTTTTCACTACACAATCTATTTAAGCTTTTGAAAAACTGCTTAACACAACAGTAGAGTGTCTTCATATGTGCCATTTGATCCAAAGACACTGTGTGTCTTCCAACGTCACCATGCTTTTCAATTTAAGGCTGCAATAGGAACTTTCTAATCTTATTAGTCATGTGCAAAGGAACCTTAGTGGCATGAATGTAGTGAGTTGTCTAACAAAACTTCATAGTACTGATCTCCTAGGTTTTAGATTTCATGCGCCAAATAGTGTCAAGCTTGATTGGAACACATGCATCCCCTTTGTTTTTTGTGGTAACATTTGATAGTGTATATAATGGTGATAGCGAAAACCTTTTCTTCATAGATTACTTGATTAAAGTCATAGAATACAGTATTATTATCCAAGTTTTAAAATCTGACTTGTGATGTTTTGCCTTTTATTATTGTCACACTCAATCAGGTTGCCGAGAATATTTCGTACCTCATGTATAGTGTTTTGATGATTACTTGTGGATATTCGTCAAAAGTGTAAGCAGACATGTCTGTTATTTTTACGTGTTAAAACTAATTTTATAATTTGTTTAAAATACCGAGTTCCATTAAGAATACTTACAAGCTTTTTGTTAATGCATTTTTTTCGTGTTTAGGTTCTGGTGATGCGTCTAAGGAAGCATCAGTCCCTTCACCGTCGGGTAGGGATGTGACTATTTGCATTCTACCTCCCCAACACCCTGTTTGAGCGGGATTGGATATATTGTTGTTTTTTAAAATATTTTAAATCTTTGAATAAAACGATTTAGGATGTTGTATGCTCTAAAATAGTGTCTTTGGTTGATGTTTTGGTTCTTTCATATGATATACTGGCTTCCAAAGTTCAGTGATGGTTTTCTAATTATTATATGTTCATGTTCTGCAGGCAGTCAGGATGCACAAATAAAACGTCCTGAGGAACAATCAAACTCGCTCTAGGGTAATCACCGTCAGGATTCATTAAAAACTCCTGTAAATGCTGGGCTTTCCTTAGGCTCTGGTATCCAGCCTACACCTATTGTAACTCAAGATGCTTCAAAAGACTCGTGTGACGCCACTGTTGAAAACTCGAGAAGCCGCTTAAGTTTCACATTGAAGTTTCATACCGGGGATGCCAATGAATCGAAATTTAGTCAACAATCCCAGTGTGTACCGGAACCCTATTTAAATACCGCAAGTTTACCTGTCACAAGTATATTCTAGAAGAAAGAAAACGGATTTCCACAATCCAATAATAAAGATATTGAAAGTTTCTCTCTAGAAGCTTCTATAAGAACAAGTCAGGTTGGTGAAGCTGTGTGATGGGAGATTGGATCAGGTCAACAGGCTCTAGGTTTCGTCCTTGGTTCTTTTGGACAGTCGCGGCAGTTTGGTGTTGGTTTACTTGGAAGTGTTGCTTCTCAAAGTCCGTTTTGCAGTGGGTTTGTAACTGCTTCCTTAGGTGACAGTGGGTTTGCTAATTTGATTCAGGAGGTGGTGGCTTTAGTAATTTAACGACAATTGGTGGTAGATCTGCTGCTGCAGCCACGGGTGGTGGTGGTTTTGGTGCTCCTGTTACTGGCAGTGGTGGATTTGCTGCTTTTGCCATGGGTGGTGGTGTATTTGCTGCTCCTACATAGAAAAATCATCAATAAAAAATGGAAGGCCTAAAGCTTTTTCCCAAACGTGGATGATCTGCCAAAAGAAGATGAGGCATCACTAGAGCCTGTACTTGAGTTGTTTGAAAAATAGACGTCGAGCTCAAAAAAGCGAGAGATGAAAAAGCAACAAGAAATGATGTAAAACGTGTTGGTGAGGAACGATGATGTACCAAACACACCAGAAGACATTATATTGAAGATAATATTTATGGCTCATTGGTGATCCGTTAAATGGTTACGTTGGGTCTTTCAATTCTTTTAATCCCACCTCAGGTATACTAACCTATTTCAGTTTATTCTAAATTAGCTTGTGATGTGTGTTTTTATATTGTAAATGGCACTAATATTTAACAAGCATCAAGACAAATAATCACGTAACTCAAAATCGATTATGGATACATAAAGGATTCAGGGAACTGTTTTTAAAGCATTATTGCAAAAAACGCTTCTAATCTAAGACAAGAACTGTATAGAAGAATGAGTGACCTGGTTGCAATTGATGTTAGAATAATCTGATAAGCTTTCGTGTTTCCTTAAATCTTTTTCACTACTGAGATTAAAATTTGATCGTGTGTCACCTTTTTCTAATTAGTATTATTACTTTGATGATTTGATCTATCCGAGTCTGTGCAGTTGAGGATGTGGGATCCACCACACCCTGTGAGCGGTGATTAATGAAGATACGAACTATGTTTGTATTAGTAACAGCCAACAAGATCAGACTATATGGTTGTATTAAGAGTTTCAAATTGGCAAGTGCGGCTATGGACTTCCTAAAACTCTGAAAGCGGTATTCAGTTTGTTTGACTAACAAAGTAAAGTGTTTTCTTTTGAATGGATTTAGAAAGTCATAGGAAATGGTCAAAGAGAACCAACCCGGCCAAGTTGAATGATAGTTCAAAATGGTTAACTTTGAAAGTGTTTTGTAAACGGGTCAAGTGGGAATGATAGTTGAAATGTAGGATCTGAACTTTAGTATCTGCATATTTTTGTTGCCGTAAAAGAGTCTAATGTTAATGTATTATCTGCACACAGATAGCCTTTTGCAGCTATTATTGATGTGTAACAACGATAGACGTTTGCAGCTATTATACAAGTGTTATTGTATGTTCAAATCGGATTTGGCTGATATGCAAACACATTTCTATTTAGGTTTGTGAATAGTTAGTGTCTCAATTCTGATTATACTAAGACTATCATATTGGCTATTCTTTTTAGACTCATAATATCGGCTCTATTTTTACATGCCTTATATTTTGTTATCAACAACTAATCGTTGCTTGACATATGCTATAAAGTTATCTCCAATGATGTATTTGAAACTAGAATTTTTAAAAGTAAACTATTTTGGTGGTTCTATATTCTAACCTGAATTCAACGAAGGAGAATGACGTGGCTCCCCTAGATTTGATAGTATAAAAAATAATGTAGTGAAGAGAGCTGAATTCAGAATTAAAAGCTAAAGTAGAGTAACTATCTAAAAGTAAAGAGGGGCTCCGTCCCTCCGAAATGGTAATCGACTCCTTAGATGTTTTATTGTTTTATTGTTTTAATGGGAAATAAATATTAAACTTTGTACTCCGTATTAAACTTGTTGGTGACATTATAATGCGTTTACATCGATTTTTTTGTTTGAGTGTTGCATTTTCAATACTTATTTAGGAAGTACGTTTTACTATATTTGGTTTGTTGCCCATGAATCTTATTTGGTACTTTTTTCGTTTTAAAATTATTGTTCACCGACAAAAAAAACAGTTTAAAAATTATTTGTTACAATATTTTTTTCTTACTTTTTGACCGAATGAGTTTTACCCTTAGCTAATTAATTTAGGTCTTGTTTAAATTTTATAATTATAATTTCAAGTAACAGTAATACAATAAACTTGATCAAACTGTCTTTTCCACTATTAGTAATGAACAATTAATTTAGGACATAAAAAACGTAGACAATAATATTGGAACGGAGCGATATGAGTTTAAGTATAAAATAGAATGATTATGGATTATGATAGATGTATCATTTCGATTATTGTTGTTTGGTTTATAAATTACATGTATATAGGAATAATATAATGGAATCAAAATATGTTATAGATTCCTCATTACCAAATTTCTCATACCAAACATGTCTCAATAAAGAAAATAAAACTTCAATCAACTATCAACCATTGTTGCAACGAGTGTCTTCTGCTTCATTTTTTCCACCGTTTTACTCACCGTAGACATTGCCTTTTTAAGTTTTTCGACTACTAAATAAGTATTCACGAGACAACAAACTCAATAATCAATCTAGCTCCAGTACAATTTTGGAGACGAATATGACTTTTTTCGAGCGAAGAAACGAACAATCTTAGGTGTAAACGCAAACATCAATCACAAGTCTTACCCGGCCAAATAAAAAATAGTTAAGTCATACTCGTCAGTCGGACATTACAAACAAATATTTACCAAATAAAAAAGTCAAACGACAATCAGAAGTCATACCCGTCCATCGGACGGGTTTTGCCACTAGTATATATATATATATATATATATATATATATATATATATATATATATATATACATACATTCCTTATATATTTTTATAAAATATTTTTGAAAAAAAAAATTTTTGAAAAAAAAAAAATTTTTGAAATTTTTTTTTTTAAATTTTTGAAAAAAAAAATTTGTAAAAAATTTTCGAATTTTTTTTTTTTGATTTTTTATTAAAGAGATAATGTTTGATAATGTTATGAGAAGGTGACACATGTCACTCCCACATTCATCCCTTCTATTTTATCTATTCTATTATAAGGATTGTTTTATTTTACCCCAACTATATATATATATATATATATATATATATATATAATATATATATATATATATATATATATATATATATATATATATATATATATATATATATATATATATATATATATATATATATATATATTATATATATATATATATATATATATATATATATATATATATATATATATATATATATATATATATATATAGATATATATATGTATATATATATATATAGATATATATATATATATATATATATATATATATATATATATATATATATATATATATATATATATATATATATATATATATATATATATATATATATATATATATATATATATATATATATATATATATATATATATATATATATATATATATATATATATATATATATATATATATATATATATATATATATATATATAGATATATGTATACATATATATATATATATTATATATATATATATATATATATATATATATATATATATATATATATATATATATATATATATATATATATATATATATATATATATATATATATATATATATATATATATATATATGTATCTATATATATCTATATATATATGTATATATATATATATATATATATATATATATATATATATATATATATATATATATATATATATATATATATATATATATATATATACATATATATATATAGATATATATAGATATTGACTATCCATGATTCTGATTTATAGTATTTTGATCCACCTAGGTTAATATAAAATGTGTTCTTGATGGTTGGGAATGAATTAGAGGTTGTTTGGTTAAGTTATTATGATACCCAAATTCGGACAGCAGATATGTGAGCCTAAAACTCACATATTTTCTACTGTAACTTGCACTTTTTACAGCTTAAATAGGTTCCTTAGGCCTTTTACATATTAGTGGTGAGTTGGATAGGCACACAACTCCTCCGGATGAGGAAGTTATGGTCAATTTAAGTTAGAAAGTCAATTCCGGGACAGCAGGTTTGCATAGCTTGTGGCTACGGTTTATTGACTCCCATTTGTGCATTTTAAGGTTTCATACAGTAGTAGAGATCATATGTGAAGTCCTCCCACTGACCTCATGTTAATAGCTATCACCAAATGGTTTTTATGACTAAAACGGTAAACCCGAGTTTGAAAACCAAATTCTGATTTTGTAACCTTTCAAAGAATGTAACTTTCTCGCTAATTGGTAGTAGCTATTTACTCGTGGTTGGTATGGGCCGAAAGTAGAATCATGAGGCTTTCCAATGGTGGAAATCTCAGTTCCTTAAACCTTATAGGTTAACGGGTTATTTTGTCCCAAGTTCGACTAGTGTCGTTTGACCATTAAGTTCTTACGGTAGGGCTGTTAGTGTTTTGGACTTTTAGAAAGTTCTGTAAACTCTTAGATCGAATGGTTGGACATTTTGGAAACTAGATTTCAAGTGGGTTCCAGGGGTTTAAATCCCAAAATCATTTGATTTATATTTTGGGATATATAATCTTCTCAAAACAGTCCCGCTGAATAATTTTGACTTTTACGTCTTTTGTTATGTAAACTTTAGGCGTTTTGTGTGCAAACCGTATTGAATACTTGGTTTAACACTTAGACCATATAGAATACATAATTCCTACATGTTATAAACCTTGTATAGCCTTGGTTCACTTTGACTTAGGTGTTGGTGCAAATTTTTACCCGTAATACATTTTTATCGAATTATTTTCATATAATTGTTTTATAAACATATAAAACTCGTACTTAAGGGGCGTGATCACTTTTGTAGGTCACGAATAGCATTGAAGTGCTACTATCTACTCTTCTACATCCCGGTTCCATTTTTTATCCGTCATCCGTTCCGTTCGCCTAAAGGTGAGTTTATAGCCTCGCCTTTAAACTTTAAATGTTTAATTAAACCCGCGAGGGGGATACATGCTGTTTTATAAAAATGAACACAAGTTGTTTTCGGTATGCTGGACCCGAATGTAAAGATAAATGCATAAGTACCATTGTCTAATGAAGTCCCTGAATTTCATGCACTGTTAATTACTCGAAGGGGTAAACGCTAATACATATGATAGATCTATTTGGTTTGACAGCCTTATCCTAGGGTAT
Organism: Glebionis coronaria; assembly: GCA_025667525.1. Classification (NCBI taxonomy): domain Eukaryota; kingdom Viridiplantae; phylum Streptophyta; class Magnoliopsida; order Asterales; family Asteraceae; genus Glebionis; species Glebionis coronaria. The sequence goes on along the minus strand of JANFOE010001489.1, from coordinate 803,145 downwards.
GTATCTTTGTGAGCACCTGAAAGGGATATTATGTATAAGAGGTCGTTGGTATATGACAATATTACCTGTTAGTAGGGGCGCCGTAAGTGAATCAGTTTGATATGTTGGTTAACGTTCAGTGGCGTGAGCTTAATGCATTTATCTGTATATATGACTTGTCTGTGTGATAAGTTTCAGATGATTAAAAATTCTTGTGTTCACTTATTATTCTTATAAACTCTATAAATTCACTCGACTTTTTAGTTGACTTTTTAGCATGTTTATCTCAGGTAATTAAAGATGGATACTGGAGGTTTGGAATGGACGAGGAGACAAGCGCTAAAGTTTTGGAAAAACATGTTTTCGTTCCATTCAGTTATCTTTTACTTTTAATATGTTCATATACTCTAAAAATTTTATGTAAGAAATGTTGGTAACGGTTTGTGGGACCACTACTCTGATCTTTATGAATGGAACCCTTTATCTAAAAATGTCTCTTTTAGAGTTGTTATTTATAGTCTTTTGTGATTGTGCTATTTCTTAACACCCAAATGGTTGGTTTCCGCTGCTAGTAAATTTGGGGGTGTTAAAGATTGGTATCAAGAGCTTAAGGTTATAGAGAACTAGGTCTTTTATTTTCAGAAACCTAAACTATAACCGTGTTTTGTGCGCTAAGTCTTCTCGTGTTCCTAGTCCAAGCCTCCAGGTAACTTTTATGTTATTGTTAATGCATATCTGAGAAGCATTATTGTTAAGTATTTATTAATAAATACTTTGAGATACTTTGAGATATTCGAGATTTTTGAGATATATTGAGATATAAAATATATATATCGACTTTGAACGATATTTTGATGTAAATGCATCCATTCGTATTTTTCATAATTTTTGAAATTTTATAATGACCTTACATATCCGGCAGTGCGACTAGTTAATGTTTCATTCTTTTCTCGGTACATTTCGTGTTTTTGGAGAATCGTGCTGACAAGGAGAATTCTCTACCTTACATATCAAAATCTAAGTGATGGACGTTATGAAACATTTTGCTTCTTAGTTTTCTTGTTGATATTTTTGCAATCTGTTATGCCATATATTCTTTATGTGCTCACCTATATAATTTATTTTTCGTTGTTGTAAAATCCACAAGTCATGTGTGTATATAAATTTTAGGTCATTAAAAAGTGTTGGTAAAATATATTAGATGACGTGGAATAGAAATTGCGTTATAATTGAAAATTCTAATAAAGTTTGATTAAACTTTGAGTTATGTCAAAAAAAAAATATAAAAAAAAAAAAATAAAAATAAAAATGCTGTGCAGAATCTGCATGGGCAAAATCGTCTATTTCTGGTCCGTTTCAGGGTTCGAGTAAAACTGTGAAGTTGTTTAAAATGTCATTTTACGTCTACCGCGTGGAAAGTGGTCTTGAAACTGAATATTTAGGGTCTTCTAGCTAATCTAAAACCTGCGATTTTTTTAAAAATCGTCATTTTTGACAGATCTGATGCAGCAACGAAAAAGGGGAAAATCGCCCAGTTCTGGTTCATTTCAGCTTTCGTGTAAAACTAAAAAGTTGTTTAAAATGTCATTTTACTTCTTGCGCGTGGAAACCAGTTCTGAAAACGAATATAGATGGGTCAAAACTTAAAAGTTAAATCTGCATTTTATAATAAAACAGTCAAACCTGCGTAGCAGCTTGCAGGGACATTTTGGTCATTTTCTGTTGAGTTTCAGGTTTCGGGTAAAACTAGAAAGTTGCTTGAAACGTCGTTTTACATAAAATTGCTTTAAACTCCGAGTTTTGAAAATGTCATAGTTGGCCAATTAGTCGGGTCAGACCTGAAAAGTCAAAGCTGAACGTAAAAAGTCAAATCTGCTAGAAAAATTGGAATATGTTTTTTTAAACGTTTCTAAGCGTTTTTGAGTTCATTTGAGATCATAAAGTTTTAACAAATACTATTTTACAACTAACGAATACTGGTTGCATGTGAAAATGTTTAAAAACAGAAACTTTACATGATTAGCAATTACCGGATTAGTGGTGTAATTTGAAAACGAATTATATACTTTCTTAAAAGCATGTTTGTATCATGTAGCTTACGATGAGTACACATGTGGATTGCTTTATCCTTTTTATATATATGACTCATTTGTCATTCGATTTTATTTTTATATTCCTCTAACCTACCACTGATTGGAGTTGAAGATTTGAAGTTTTATCTTCACATTCTTCGTCGGCATTTTTATCACGTGTCTCATGGCGATTCCGTCTAAATCTTGTAACCTCTTGAAACCTTATCAATTCGTGACCATTTCAGTGGTTGTCCTATGAGCTACTAATTGCTACTATATTGTAAACCATTAACTGTTTTATACGTTGTCATAATGTCACCTTATAATTAATTTGGTATTATTTTACGATTTATTTTAACAAATTGTTGTTTACTTTGGTCTTACAAAATACTTACTGTAACATTAAAGTTGTTTCTTAAATATATCGCAAACTACTTGCATCCTATAAATTTATAAAATATTTTTAAATTCTATTTTACAAATGGCATGGTTTATATATATACATAGAAACGTAATACTAGTTCGACGAAACTGAGCATTGCATTGCTAGTCCTAAATTATACATGGCTTGATCACCTATGTCTAATTTAGAAGGAGCCATGCTAGGCTGAATAGTAGTCACCTTAAAAATCTTGATAATAATCAACTTTTTATTTGTATTTATGATAAAGTTAAATAAAATGAAATAAAGTGAAAGGAAGTTTTGAAAACCTTTATATTTCATGCAAGTAGCACAATTTCTATGCATCGGCATATGTTTTCTTACCTTCTCTTGAACGAATTACGCGCTTACGAGTACGTTTTTACTCGACGATCGTTTTTCTACTTGTCACTTCATTTTATTTTATAACTGATTTCTTTTGACCGTTTGTTTAATTACTGACTGTTGATAAATGACTTGAAAGTCTCGATGTTTTATCCTTCCTTCTCGTCCAATCTTTTTTATGCGACTGGGTAGATCTTTGGAATGTCTCCGTACGTGAATAATGAATTATCACTAGAGTGATTTCCGTATATCCGGGATGACGTCTGTCACTCTCGTTTGTCACGAAATCCACTCTTGTGAACCGTGCTTTAACTTCTTTCTTTAAACACTAATATCGTCCATTTGATTTATTTTATTTACAAGTGATTATTAGGAATTTTCTTAGATTAAAATTTTTGTATGGATCTTATTTCCGATCATGTATCGACCACCGCTAAGTTAATGAGCTGATATTGGTGAACCACCGACTGCACTAACAAAATTGACAACTTGTTTGATCTATTATTTCTTATCATCTTACCATCAACGCCTTTATTTTATTATTCTCTTTAAGAATTCATACGACATTTCTTCGTCGTCTTTTTGTATCGCTGATTTCGTACTAATTGTTGACCATTATTTCCATTCGTATTCGTTCATTATCTTGTCACATTTTGAAACCAAATATATCCCATGTTTATTTTAAAGTAATAAACACCTTTATGTATTTCTACAACGTATTATAAATTTTTTGTGAAACTTTTATATACTTTCCAATGATTTTCAATTATCGAAATAACTATCACAAGTAAAAGGTTAAATTTATACATCATCATCTTTTGTATAACTAAAACTAATGTTTAAAATGAAATTATACTCTATCTTTTGAACTAATTGACTTATCATACTTTACTTTTGATGTAATGAAATTACTGGTTTAATTTATATTCCTAATAATGATTTAATTTGGAAATTTTATTTTCTAATTATAACCATCAATACGAGTTTAATTAATTAATTCATGTCATTCTTTCAAAGTTTTTTTTTAAGACGACCAAGATAAATTTTGAAGTTATTTTACTTCTATTTTAATATATCATCTTTATCAAGAAAGTACCTCAATCGAGTTTTAAGGTGATACCAAGTCCGGGACGGATAATTATGACAAACCTTATTTTAATGTTAATATTTAACTCATTCTTCGCCCTCATTTTCCTCCTAATGTGAATTATTATGTTTTATGGTTACGTGATTCGAGATCCCTCGTCGATCGTTAACCTTAAATCATCTTAGCACATCTTGTCCGTTTATGCGTTTATCGAATTCATTCTATTTCATTATGTCCATCGTATTGAAAATCACTATTTCATTCGGAGTTTAAAATAAATCTCGAAAAGTAGTGTATAAGAAGAAACGAGCCCCGGGACGGTGCTCCCCTATGGTGGTGAGGATGTAAAACCCGTAAAAATAAGGTCATAATTCTTTTCTCGATTTTTAATTAAATATTATTTTTATTATTTTTATATACTTATTGAAAATGATTTATTCGGATTTATAGAAATTTTTAATTATTTTTCCGAATTTATTTTAGTCATGAAAATTGATTTATAAGCTCTCTCGCATAAATTTTATAAAAACGTGACGGATCGATGGAACGGGAACCGAAGGCGATATATTTCGACTTTATTTAGTCAAAAATATTATTTTTACAAATTTTGTACTTACGTAAATGAATTTGCACCAAATAGGATTTTTTTAGCGATTTTTAGGAATCGAGTCGGGCTAAAATTTGATGCATTTTTACTTGGGCTTTAGTTGTTATAATAGGAGACTTATTAATGGGCTAAGCCCACATCTTCCCCTCCCTTTTTCTGGATGTCGACCCACACACACCAAACAAACACAACAGTCATTTTTTTTATACCAAAAATACAATCTCTTCCTCTGTGTCTCTCAAAACCCATGAACCATCATCATCACACACCTCTATTTTCTGTTTTCTTGATCAAATACTCAATTAAATCATATCACAATCATCCTTGGTAAGTCCTAAACACAAACCCATGTTTATTTTTTTCATATGTATTGATTTTCAAGAAATCATAAAAATTTAGAAGTGATGATTTTGCATGTTTGATCAATGGGATTAACATGCGATGTGTTTATTAAGGTCTAGGCATACATAATTGTTAAGAATTTTGACCATGATCACCCATGGTGGGTTGCCACGGCCAAAACATGATCCCATAGGGATCATGTTGTTGATTTTTGGTGTTTGATTAGTGTGACTAGCATCATTGATTGAACATGAATTTTAGATGGGTTTTAATTTTGACCATCCATGATTCTGATTTATAGTATTTTGATCCACCTAGGTTAATATAAGATGTGTTCTTGATGGTTGGGAATGAATTAGAGGTTGTTTGGTTAAGTTATTATGATGCCCAAATTCGGACAGCAGATATGTGAGCCTAAAACTCACATATTTTCTACTGTAACTTGCACTTTTTACAGCTTAAATAGGTTCCTTAGGCCTTTTACATGTTAGTGGTGAGATGGATAGGCACACAACTCCTCCGGATGAGGAAGTTATGGTCAATTTAAGTTAGAAAGTCAATTCCGGGACAGCAGGTTTGCATAGCTTGTGGCACGGTTTATTGACCCCCATTTGTGCATTTTAAGGTTTCATACAGTAGTAGAGATCATATGTGAAGTCCTCCCACTGACCTCATGTTAATAGCTATCACCAAATGGTTTTTATGACTAAAACGGTAAACCCGAGTTTGAAAACCAAATTCTGATTTTGTAACCTTTCAAAGAATGTAACTTTCTCGCTAATTGGTAGTAGCTATTTACTCGTGGTTGGTATGGGCCGAAAGTAGAATCATGAGGCTTTCCAATGGTGGAAATCTCAGTTCCTTAAACCTTATAGGTTAACGGGTTATTTTGTCCCAAGTTCGACTAGTGCAGTTTGACCATTAAGTTCTTACGGTAGGGCTGTTAGTGTTTTGGACTTTTAGAAAGTTCTGTAAACTCTTAGATCGAATGGTTGGACATTTTGGAAACTAGATTTCAAGTGGGTTCCAGGGGTTTAAATCCCAAAATCATTTGATTTATAGTTTGGGATATATAATCTTCTCAAAACAGTCCCGTCGAATAATTTTGACTTTTACGTCTTTTGTTATGTAAACTTGAGGCGTTTTATGTGCAAACCGTATTGAATACTTGGTTTAACACTTAGACCATATAGAATACATAATTCCTACAGGTTATAAACCTTGTTTAGCCTTGGTTCACTTTGACTTAGGTGTTGGTGCAAATTTTTACCCGTAATACATTTTTATCGAATTATTTTCATATATTTGTTTTATAAACATATAAAACTCGTACTTAAGGGGCGTGATCACTTTTGTAGGTCACGAATAGCATTGAAGTGCTACTATCTACTCTTCTACAGACCGGTTCCATTTTTTATCCGTCATCCGTTCCGTTCGCCTAAAGGTGAGTTTATAGCCTCGCTTTTAAACTTTAAATGTTTAATTAAACCCGCGAGGGGGATACATGCTGTTTTATAAAAATGAACACAAGTTGTTTTCGGTATGCTGGACCCGAATGTGAAGATAAATGCATAAGTACCATTGTCTAATGAAGTCACTGAATTTCATGCACTGTTAATTACTCGAAGAGGTAAACGCTAATACATATGATAGATCTATTTGGTTTGACAGCCTTATCCTAGGGTATGTATCCTTGTGAGAACCTGAAAGGGATATTATGTATAAGAGGTCGTTGGTATATGACAATATTACCTGTTAGTAGGGGCGCCGTAAGTGACTCGGTTTGATATGTTGGTTAACGTTCAGTGGCGTGAGCTTAATGCATTTATCTGTATATATGACTTGTCTGTGTGATAAGTTTCAGATGATTAAAAATTCTTGTGTTCACTTATTATTCTTATAAACTCTATAAATTCACTCGACTTTTTAGTTGACTTTTTAGCATGTTTATCTCAGGTAATTAAAGATGGATGCTGGAGGTTTGGAATGGACGAGGAGACAAGCGCTAAAGGTTTGGAAAAACATGTTTTCGTTCCATTCAGTTATCTTTTACTTTTAAAATGTTCATATACTCTAAAAATTTTATGTAAGAAATGTTGGTAATGGTTTGTGGGACCACTACTCTGATCTTTATGAATGGAACCCTTTATCTAAAAATGTCTCTTTTAGAGTTGTTATTTATAGTCTTTTGTGATTGTGCTATTTCTTAACACCCAAATGGTTGGTTTCCGCTGCTAGTAAATTTGGGGGTGTTAAACATGGCGCCATTTTATTTTCCTATGTCAAACTTATCCCCATATATATATATATATATATATATATATATATATATATATATATATATATATATATATATATATATATATATATATATATATATATATATATATATATATATATCTGTATAATATATTTATATAGGGCTAAGTTTGACTTGGAAAATGAATAGGCACCATGTCATATCCTACATGATATTTTCTCATTGGCTACATATTTTTTACCTAATATATAATAACCAGATCCATTATTTTATGCTATTTTCCTAAAATAAAGTTGATCTTTTGAAATTGATAGATTTATTTTGTTATACTACCAATAACATTCAACATATAATTTATATATGTAAATTTGGAAAAAGTTCAACTTCAATATTTATACATGACTCTGTTTCATTCATATATTCACCTCAAATCGTTTGAATTCTTGAATCTCACAAAACCCTAAACATAATATTGTTCAAAAAGTGCAACTTTAGCATGTGAATTTTAACAGTTACATACAATAAATACTTACTTTTGGTGGCCAAGTTATTGTTTGATCTATGTTCTTTCATACCAGAGTGCAGATTTGTAGCCAGACATTGCTAGCAAGATTATGGAGCTCAAATTGGTATTTTAATTTGATTTAGTTAACAAAGGTATTTTTCTTTTTCTTCTTTTATTTTGATTCATAGAAGTTTTGTTATACAGTTAATAAATTTTTATTTAAAACCCTAATCATCATTCGGTTATGTATTCAAAACCCTAATACGATTTGATAATCATCATGGACCCTAATGAACCACTTAATCCTTTGTTTTACTATTTTGAATCTTCATTATGATTTGTTTGGCTATAGTACATAAAAGTATAAGCAACTAGATCACCTCCTATAAATCACCATTAACAAAAAGCATAGACAGCAACAGGACGACTGCAGATTCAGAATGAAGAAAACGTTAGAAGATAAACAGACTGGTGTACAAATAATATGTTAAACACAACCAAATCTAGCATAAATTTATTCTCATTCATAGTTCTCTTCATTCATGGTTCTCTTTTAGGCTTTTACAAATTATTTTACCTTATAACTTGCTAATATAGGTTTGCTAATGCAGGTTGTTGATAAAAATTCAACCTTTTTAACTTACAACCACAAGAACATGAAAACAATAGACGTGTACGGACAGCGCGAACAGGTTATATAAAGATTCAGTGGTTATTTAATGTGGATTATTTGCTTTCTCCTACTGCTCTATTGCTGGCATCGCATCGCCACACTTAATGTGGATTTACCCAGGTAATTAGTTACTGTATTTACATATACATGTAAATTGAAGTGATACTTCTTTTTTTATATACACATGTTGCATTGATTACATTACATGAATCTGTTAGGCAGTTATTAGTATACCAAGCTCTATTAAATTCGTTGTCTACCGTTGATACGAGAGTTTCTTGCTTTATCGAACTAAAATATTACTTGGAAGATAATTCTGTTTCGTTAAAGTTAAAAAATCTGGTGCGTACGATGTTGTTTTCTTTGATTTGTTTTGTAGGTTGCCGGTATCAATGGAAGTTCATCTATATGCTTTTGATCCGTATGCATTGTCTTCTGCCTTATTGTTGGTTACCCTTTTTTACAGTTCAAGTCCATTTTTATAGAAGCAAATGCAAGTTGCTTTTCCATTTTTTTAGATTCACGTTATATTATTGTGAGCCGAGGGTCGCTGTTGACTAAAGTGTCAATTCATGTGCCTTTTACCGTTTAAACTTTTTGATTTAAAATTTTATAAGGTATCACATAATAAAAATATAACTAGCGTGACTTTGACGGTTTGACCTGTGGGTTTTTCTTCTCCACTTTAAATTGTGGATAACAACGATAAACTAACCAAGTATAAGGTAAGTTATTAAGGTCTGCAGGTCAGGTTACTATGTTCACTTTTTATTAATATAATTTTGATAAGTTCCTTCCTATATAATGTTGATGCAATACATAAGGTAGGTTACTAATGCCTGCATGTCAGCTTTGTCAACACATTCAGATACGTTTGGTTCAAAATGGTTAAATTGTAGGATGTGCCGACAGGTTAGGTAATAAAATAGTTTAGGTAGCGTTAAGCAATCTTGACATTTTTAGGAGGCTTTTATACGTTTGACTCTGTTTCATAGTAAATCACAATAAAGAAGACGGGGTTTTATGTTTTATGTATCTCATTTCTTTCTGAGTGGAATAATTTTTCAGCTTCTGTACGACGGAGCATTCAAAAGATAATTAGAGATGATTTAGTGGAATGATTTTTTTAGGCCTGCCATTAGTGGATTCAGTTTGCATAGAAGTGGCATGAACATATGTTTCATTGTTCACTGTTCGCACCTGCTGACTCATAGAACCATGATTCAAAAGCTAAAGTCAGCTTCCTTTTCCTACCTTCATTGATAATTTACTTTTCCTCCCTTCATTGATAGTTAATTTTTAGCTCTATTTATCGTCAATTCTTTTGATCTTCTGTCTTGATAAAACAAAGGAAGAAGTGGACACATACCATTTAGAGATTTCATGCTAATCCGTTTGCTGCAGTATTCTTAGGGAGGTAATTTTAGAATTGTAATCATGTGTCCCATTACCCCTTCACGAAGTCATGTCGAGCAATCAAGAACATAGCTGATTGTTATATTAGGTTTATTTTTTCCTGGTGTTGGTACGACTTTTGTTGTGTTTCTGTTCTTTTACTTTCTTTGTTAATATGTTACTATTTGCATTAACGTTATTTCTTTAGTTCTCATTTTATCCATTTCTGATGTATAGACATCGAAGCATATCATGAGCCAGATTATTGTGTCTTTAGGAATTGAAGCTTGGTGTCAAGAAAAATTTCAACAAAAGGGAGAAGTCAAAACATGCCATTGACACATTTCTTGGCATTTGTTCTTCCAAATGGCCGCGACTGCTATTCATTTGTAAGTTTTATTTTTAAACTTGGGCAGAATATTAAGAGAACCTGAATTTAGGTTAAAAGAAATGCATATATTGGAGGTTTGTATATCTATTTGGTACATACTTTTACATTGTTGAGTGATTTGTCCCGAATTATTTAGGGCCAATGTCAAGGCTGTAATAAAGTGCAGTGGAAGAGAAATAGTCACCAACTTTGAGGTTAGCTTATGTAATCGAAGTAAAAGTTTATTTGTTCAACAGTTCAGTAATCAAACTAAGTTTATGTTGTATTAATAAAACGAGACATTGTCCGTGAAGGAGACCCGACTCCATTGACATCAGCTACATTGTCCGTGAAGGAGACCCGGTTGATGAATTGCTTTTCATTATACGTGGGCGTCTCTAGAGTGTAACCACCGATGGTGCAGAAGTGGTTTTTTCAACCGTAGTTTACTAAAAGAAGGAAAATCCTGCGGTGAAGAGCTTCTAACATGGGCTATCGACCCTAAGTCGGGTGCTAATCTCCCATCCTCCGCAAGAACTGTCAAGGCCTTGATAGAAGTCGAAGCTTTCGCTTTACCAGCCGACAAACTTAAATTTTTGGCTGGTCAATTTAGCGACTTCACAGTCGACAGGTCCAACACAATTTTAGGTTCTACTCACAGCAATGGCAGACATGGGTGGCATGCTTCATTCAGGCAACATGGCGGAGATATGCCAAAAGAAAGATACTGGAACAACGGCGGTAGGAGGAAGAAGAGGAGGCAGATCTAGCAGCACGTAATAGTATAGCCAGCAGTGGTTCCTCTTCTTAAAGCCCCGGAGCAACATTTTTACGTCTATATTTGCAGGAAATGCTCTTCGTGGGTCCAAAGGAATCGGAGCTTGAGAACTGCTAGGGAATTGGTGAAACTGCAAAAGCCTCCAGAATTTGATTTCACTGCTGATCCTGATTAGTTTTATTTATTATTTATGTTTATAAAAAAATGAGTGATAATTTTTATATGTGTTGTAGTGAGAGGATTGGAAACTGTTTCATAGTAGTAAGGGTTTGCTGTAAAAATGGTTAGAATTTAAATGGTGGGAAAAATGTTTGTATGGTAGAAACTTTTATACCAATTGTTTTAACAAATACTCGGGAACATTATAAACTGGGTACATTTATTTTTGTCGACCCGCTTCTTAACTTTGTATCACTTTACCAAGGAAGACGTGTATATGGTTATTCTTCGTCGTTTCGATCATCTTTTTTATTGATCTTATGCCTTTTATTATATTCTTACAGACTGAAATGATATAGATATGGTTAGAAATTAAGGATCAAAAAGTTGTTGGGAGGATATATGGTATCTCCACAGTCTGTTTGGACGAAAAGTGAAAGTTGATGGAATACCAAAGGCTGGGCACAACGGAGGTCGAATGACTCGGTCGCGACTTAGGTCGAACTTGGTCGGCCAGTTGCGACGACTGAGTTGACATTCTATCCTCCCAAATCGATCGTATGCACGGTCGAGTTGCCACTGTCATTCTCTTTTCTTTCTTTCTTTTTTACCTTTTATATATTTTTAGATAAAATTTAATTAGTTTTAATTATATAAAATTTGTAAAATTTTTCCAAATTTTAATATATTGAGATTTATTTAATTCCTCACAACATATATTAATTTGACTATTTTTAGAGTTAGTTTTAGTTAATACATTTTACCTTAAGTCTTTTTTAATTATTTTTTAACAATATTTAAGTATAAATATTATTGTAATGTTTTTTATTTTATTTAAATAATTATTTGAAAAGAAAAAATATTAAAAAATTCAACTAGACCGCCTTGTTGGGGCACTAGGTCGTCGAAGAAAAAAGGCTAACGTGGCAGAAAAAATCAGAGTCACACAAGGTCATTATCGTACGCAGCCTAAGATATTGATATATGACCATAAACAAGATGCAAGGCGTGGGTTTAACAAACATTGAATAAGGGATATATACTTTGATTAACTCAATTATAGGATTCATTATGGTATCCTCTATAACACCCCCAACAAATGCTATGCGCAGCGGAACTACAACATTTGGGTGCTACGTAGTTATCATCACACATAAGCTATATTAAACGACTCAAAGAGACGTAAAAGTTTAAACATAAATTTAAACATTATTAAAATCATACAAGTCTATAGTTTTCCAAATCCCAAGATAATACTAAACAGAGTTTGCGTTAGGTACCCACTGAATCTCAACCCAAAAGTACATTTTTTCTCACATGACAAAATAATAAAAGAGTTTTAAGTTAAATAAGGGTGGGAAAAACAAGTAGACCGCCAAGCCACAACAACTTCCATCCTCGCATGCTCCGCTGCTATCAATCTTGGTTACCTGAAACACATGCTTAAAACTGTCAACACAAAGGTTGAGCGAATCTATAGGTTTATCAATTCATAAGTTGAACATAAGTATTAAAAACCAATCATGATCATTCAATAGCATTGTCGCGCAAACAATCTATTATTCAAGGATAAGACAATTGTGTTTAATCTCATGACACTAATCCGTTAACTCAACAAACCGCGTAATAATTACCGGCGTGATTCAGATGAAACCAGTGCCCCTACTAAAGGCATCAGTTGCAATTATACCTTATCTCTTATAACAAATTATCCGTCCGCAGGGGGTATCAACGTACTAGCCCTCGTCTCGGATAGGGTAGTCAACCCCATAGTACTATCACTTTGTATAAGCGGCTATTTCCCCCTTCACAAGGGCAAGACAATAGTTAATAGTTCATGAAATTAGGGCCTTTTGCAACTAGGTACTCAACACAATTTCAAGGCAACATTCGGGTCCAACAATCATTCATGACTTATGTTCATTTTCATTTAAATAGCATGTATCCCCCTCGCGGGTAAAAACATTTGAAATAAGTAAAGAGCGAGGCTATAGACTCACCTTGCGTAGTAGTAGTAGTTCTAGCGAAGACGTAACGAGAAATGTCACCGACGACGTGGATGCCTAGAAAAATCTAACACTTGACCTAAAATCAAGGTACGAAAACTAAATCAATACTCCGTGTACATTATTGTACTAAACACACGCAAATCAAAACACTTAATGCTTATGAAAACTCACGCCAAAATCAAACAAGTGATATTTACTAGACACGAACCATTTTTATACTTTATTAAAACTATTACTCATTTTACAATTCTGCCGGTACATACCAAATGTACGGGCTGTTTTATCCCACTTAGACCACTCCTAACAATTTGAGAAAATTTGTAAAAATCACTTATAATATGTAGAAACCCCATACCAAATTTCATAAAAAGTTTTCACTTCTAAGACCTTCTGCCCGACACATCTTTGAAGTACAAAATTCGGACAGTTTTGCACACTCGACTTGTAAGATCATTTTGACCATCTTAACCAATACCTTTTGCAAATCCGACTCTTGATTATGAAAATAGACTCAAAATGCTAAGTTTAGGGCCTGAGTACAGCCCTTGACCATTTTTGAAACTCAACTTATGGTCCCCGAGATTTGACCCAATATCGACAACAATTTCGTATTGTGTCGATACGCATCTCCCGGTACACGAACTTTCAAAATATCATAACTTTTGACTCGTTTGGAGTTAAAAGCTCTATCTTATACCGAAACGAGCGTCTCGACGACCACTACAACTATATCCTACAATCACAACCTGGAACAAAAATTAAAACCACGAAAATAGCCCTAAACAATCTGTTTGAAAACGACTCATTCAAAATCACCTTTCTACTTGTTTTCAATCCATTCCACCATTACCTAGAACTATTCTAACCACTTATACCCATTCCCAATCATCCAAACAGCCTCTAACACTATGAAAATCGAATCCTCACTAAAACCCAAAGCCTAGATCATACATGCAATTGGTTCTATCCATTTAAAACACCAAAAACAACATCCTACATACAAACCCACAACACAAAACATCAAACTCATCAAACCACAACCAAACCCACTTTGGCCGTGGGTTTGGTGTAGCCAAAACACCCAAGAAAAACAGCCCCCAACTCGTTTTATTGATGATTAAACATTATAAACACATGAATTAAACATGTGTACCATTTAATTAGATCAAAATCTATTTTTGAAAAATTATAAATTTTTGGAAAGATTTATTGATTGCATGTGTGTTTTTGTTGGTGGGATTCACTTACAAGATGAAATTGGAGATGGGTCTTTGCTTACTTTCTTCAAAAATAAAGTTTTTTTAAAAATGGTGGTGGTGGTTTATGGTGGTGGCCGACGGCTAGGTGAGAGAGGGGAGAGAGATGGTGAAAAATTTGTGGTGTGTTTGGTTGTGTGTTTTTAGTTTGGGGGTTTTGTAAAAGTATGGAGGGACCAAAGTGGCACTTTTTGTTATCTTTTGGCCTTGCTTAATAAACGACCAACTTAGTTACGGGAAACGGCTAGTAGTTGGTTTTGAAAATTTACGGGATGTCGGTATTTGTAAAAATTACTTTCCTAAGGTTAGAACGCACACAAAACGAATATTCATATGGTTCCGACTCGACTTAAAACGTAATAAAAATAAAATCTCGAAAAACTCAAATATCGATCAATCGATAATAAAGGATAAATTTTGGGCATCCGTCGGTATCGTAGTCGTCATCGGTTCTTCTTAAATCGTCAAACGTTAAATTACGACCGTAAACGTTGGTTTCAACTTAAACCGTCAAATAAATCCACGATAAAAATTCTTAAAAATTTCAAAAATATACGTAAAATAGGATTAAGTAATTGACGTTGTGTTTGGGGTATCACATCCTCCCCACCTTAAGGGAGCGACGTCCCGGCGCTCTCCGGTTCTTATACTCGCATTTCGTACTACTAGAAAGATAAGTGTACTTCTTCCTAAAGGAGTCTTCACGTTCCGTTGTGGACTTCGGTTCACGTATCGGGTTCCATCACACCTTCACAACGAGTATTATACCATGCTTAAATCTCTTAACATCTCGATCCATGGTCTCCACTTCAATTTCCCGATTTCTTTCTACGGTTATCAACACGTCTCTTCTCATAGCTTCTCGCGGTTAACAAGTGATTCTTAATTTACACCATCTCTTCCGTAGCCTCTCGAATCATTTCAGTCCATTCGACTGACTTTTTCCTACTTCATTCTATCCAACTGGCGATCTATATTTTCATCCACAAAATGCTTCCACTGGTGCAGCTTCCACACTAGCACGGTAAATGTTGGTGTACAAGAATTCTATCAAGGACACATGTCGATCTCAACTATTACCAAAATCAAACACACACGTTCGGAGCATGTCTTCCAACTTTCGAATCGTCCTTTCACTTGGTTCATCATCTCATAAAAACAACTACTCACAAAATAAAATCGCACGGGTCACACCTAACCCCATCGAAAACGTTCAGAATATACAAGACGAAGTAATTAATACTAGTCATACAGAATCACCTTAAGCGCAATATTATGTACATACAAACCTATTTCGTCAAAAACGAATTCATCGATACGGTACTCATTCGACGCATACGTAACTCTCTCGAAAACATCACACCCAATCAAACACAAAAGCCATTATGAAACTCATACAATCACATTACGACATGTTTGCAACATAGCCAAACCATGCCAAATCAATCAGTTCAATCAAGTTAACTCATGCTTGCTAATCAGCCAAGCCATGATAACATAAAGATATTTAAGATGATTCCCAGATGAGTCCAGTCAAAAGAAAATTGCAAGTTAAAGAAAGTTCACGAGCTTGCTAGCTATGGCTGCATATCCTAAACAAAGAATAAAATACATACATATGTCATCGCAGGGCGCTCACCCATAGATTTATACACAAAAGATATTACAAGAACACCATCTCACTTTCGTCTCAAACGTGGTCAAAATCTCAATAAGCATCATCGTTCACAGTAAAAAGATATATATATTACATGGCACGCGTTCTCCATGATCGGACTTCATTGGACAATGTCGTCTTAAGTTCTCACAACTTTCGATCACTCGACTAGATCACATACAACATAAACACATAAAAGACAAGGGTTTTCCCACACAAAAAAAACATCAACTATGGCTACCTATCGTTTAACCATCGATGATCAAGGATGGTTGAGTCGAGCAAAGAGGATTCCTCACTTGAATAAACGAAGACGGCAATGGAATTGTCTTCTAACTACCAATGCACAGTTGGTAAACTTCAACAATTTATCATGTGTCGTTAAACATATCAAAAGAACGAGAAAAGAAAATAAATAAGGTACGATACGTTTGATGTAGGAGAAGTCTTCGTCATTCCCCTCAGAGTCACTTGAACTCTGATTTCCTCTACTTTGGCAGTCTTCTATTCTTGTTTAAAATTTCTTCTCAGTGTCGGTACGAGTCCCTTTGGTATTTCATCAACACCCTAGCGATTCCACTAAATTTCACACGTCACACACAACACATGAAAAATTACTCGGCCACAGTGACTTACTAAGTCAAAGCCAAACAAAAAGAAAAGATTTCAAGGAACACAAGAAAAATCAAAAATTTTCTTTAGGAATCAAGGAAATTACGACTACTTGCAAAAATGATCCACCATTTTAAAAAAAGAAACATTCTCATCCAAACGTTTATCAAAACACTACGAGTTTCAAGATGACCAATTTGTTTGACACGATAGTGCCCTTCCTAAACTATGCATAATTAGCTAGATCATGCATACTTAAGGGTCAAGCAACGACAATTAACAAAACAGGACTCTTCCCGAATTATGCATAGTTAGCTAAGCTGTGCATAATTGAGGATCGAGTGACGACACAAACATTATTATTACACACCAAATATGACTATAAAAGTTTTCGACCCATACTTCAAAATAATTAAATTATTTGAAATGAAATTCGAAATGGGAAAATATTGCTACCATCGTTTTAAGAAACACATCAACCATTTTTTTTTGTTCACTTTGAAAACATACCTTTGCTTTGCCTTTTTATGAGAAAATAATAAATAATTAAATAAAGAAATCGACACCCTTTGCATTTGGTTCACCAAAATATTTCACACTCATACATATTTTCAAATAGACTATTCACAAAATAGCGGTAAGGTGGTTCAAGATTAAAGATCATTGCAAGCACAACAAGTAATAAAATCAAAAAGCAATGAGATCGAACGAGGTAAACGAGCAATATAATGCCAACTGAAATTAACTACATTAGAAATGAAGATACCTTGAAGATATGACAAGAGTCTCGGGATAACAACAACGATCTACGAATACATGGCGTAAAAATTGAATATCAGCACAAGCGTCAAAAATAAAACAACGATCATAATTCCCATCATCTCGAGTTGCACACACATTCCACCAAGGGTATACGGGGAGATAAGAAAAATCACTTGGTTAAATAGAAACAATTTCACCAGGAAGATCGAGTTCTTTCACCTCTAGAATTTGGTAAAGCGGCTTCGCCTCCTCGTTTTTGTTCAATTATAAATAAATAACCAATTTAATGAAGATTTATAGCATCATTCAAGTAAATACATAATTTTAGGTTCCATTAACCGTAAGAAGAAAAGTCACAACGTCCATGAACATGACAAAATATACCGGGTGACATACCCTCATCATCAAGTCCTAGCGAAATAGTAGTTTTAAAATAAATATAATAATAATGGTTTCATATCATAGAAAATATTAAAATGAACAGTCACATGACGACTCAAGTTTAGATACAGACTCATAAAATCAAAGAAGGAATGTCCGACGATCGAACCATTGTGACTCAAAACATTACATATACATCTTAAGAAAATAATATAAATATTCTTTTGTTGGGTAATCCATTTGCATTTTATAGTTACTGTTACCTGGTACAATGTAAAACCGAACATTTGCACATTTTTAATTCGTGTTACCCCATTAAAGATTTCAGACCTTTCATGTTTCAATCCACACAAAGTTTTTATTTCTATAAAAATTACAATTGCAATAAAATTTCTAACACCAGTTGATTCGGTGACTCAGTTATTATAATTTGTAAAAATCATTAAGTTGGAAAATCTCGATATTTGTATTAAAATCTCATTAATCTTCATATCTTAAGTACCAAAAACGTTTATAGTAAGAATTCTCAAAGTTTTACGTTATTACGACATATCTTATTACGTATATACAAATATCCAAAAATAACTCAATCTAGTCCAATTAACTCTTAAAAATCAACCTTTGACTTTTTATTGTACATACGTCTTCCTTAAAACTGATTTGCTAAATCATATTCGCGCAATTCGACTCAAATGATAAAGAGGCTTCACGTAGTATTATCTAGGACAACTTACTGATTTTAGTCGAGACTTGAATCTCGATAAAAATAATAAAATAATAAATAATTAAGATGCTTATTTCAATAACTCAAAGATATATAAAATTCAACTTTTAATCCTTAGCCCATTATCAAACGATTTTTAACATTAACACATCTCGCAGCGGAATAAAACAAAAGATTTTTCAAACGATTTTAAACAAGCATCATCGAATTATGCATAGTGATTCTATATAACGACAATTTAATAAACAAATGATTTCCAATGACGTTCCATCATTATTTAAAAATTTATTTCAAGCGTTAGAATTTCTCACTTATAGTGTATATTCCGATTTTATCCCAGTTTATTCACTACAACCAGTAACGTGTTCTAGTTTACACCAATGCATACGTAAACATAACCTTATGTTTAAAATGAAACCAATTTTACAAAGTTTTTAGCTCCAAAATACATGACCAATTCTTCTACTCATGTTTTATATTACAAGATACGCCAAAAGTTTGCTACATTGACCCGAAAATTAATTCATACTAAATCCAAAGTTACATATACTCAATAGTCATATCGTAAATTTTATTATAAACTCCTTTTTCAGATTATATTAAACAAATTCTTAACAATTCCATCACTAGCTTCTAGTATCAAATTATTAATATATAAAAACAAGGATTTACGAGTAATATAAATTACTTATTATGATATACCAACCAAGGTTGAAGGAAAAATAATTTCACTTTGTCCATTTCTTCTCTACACTTATTTTTTTTTTACTTGTTACAAGACACATCATAGGTCATTTTTATCCAAAAATTTCATTCACCATTTATTTAATATGTAAAACACTTTATGTTTAAAAAATTCAATCAACAAAGTTTAGTGCTTACTTAACTCACACAAATGCCGGACCTCGTCATATATACTATCAAATTTAAAATAATAAGACAACAAGAACAAAAATGAAATAAACGAAGCGAGAATACGTATGTCAACTAAATGTTGTTATCGGCCTCGGATGAGTCTCGAAATCGTACTCCACATAATTAACACAAAAACCAACCAAATTCCCAGTTATCGCGATTGATCACAACGCTAGTCTATTTTAAAACACATCTTTAAAATTCAAGTAGAATAGTAAACAACGATTAAATGGCAACACGCCTCAACCACGTTTTATAACACACACATGTGATTCGTCGCTACGATGTACGCATCGTTGATTATACTTCGTCTATATTATAGTTACGCCAATTAACATATCAAACCCATAAGGAATAAAGGGAATAAAGTAATATGTAAGTAAATTATGTTCCAAAAAGAAGATGTCCCAAAAATGAAACACCACCGTGCGATAACGACAATCGAGATCAATCTAGTCGATATAAAATATGTTACGAAGCATCATTTATGTATATAGAGTATCAAACGAGGTTCACACTCGGTTATTCGATCAATAAATTAATTATCAAGATTGATAATTTGCGGTGAGGCCGAATTCTCAACAAAACCGCATTATAACATGTACGATAATCACTCAAGGACCATTGCTTCACGTGCAATGCCTTTAAATACCATAGTATATACGTATTTATACATAAAATCATTCCTACATACACGTAGGATTACAACGCATTGTTGCCATGTAGTGCAATGTAGCCCGTTATGCCAAATACATGCAACATATAAGATAATCTTACAAGAATTTGCAAATTACGATGATAAGTACTCAACGTACACCACAATATATCTCAATATAGATCAAAGTATTTACTTACTAAATACTAGAGAATTCATGTTAGTTTGAGGGATACATCTAAAATATAAATCAATGCTAAAGAAAGCTTACCGGAGCCATGCAGGATAGTTGTGTGCTTGGACAATTTCTTACGACACCAAAAGTTATAGTTTAGGATTTTTCAAAATGACCTAGTTCTCTATAACTCATGGCTCTGATACCAATCTATAACACCCCAACAAGTGCTATGCGCAGCGGAACTACAACATTTGGGTGCTACGTAGTTATCATCACACATAAGCTATATTAAACGACTCAAAGAGACGTAAAAGTTTAAACATAAATTTAAACATTATTAAAATCATACAAGTCTACAGTTTTCCAAATCCCAAGATAATACTAAAAAGAGTTTGCGTTAGGTCCCCACTGAATCTCAACCCAAAAGTATATTTTTGCTCACATGACAGAATAATAAAAGAGTTTTAAGTTAAATAAGGGTGGGAAAAACAAGTAGACCGCCAAGCCACAACAACTTCCATCCTCGCATGCTCCGCTGCTATCAATCTTGGTTACCTGAAACACATGCTTAAAACTGTCAACACAAAGGTTGAGCGAATCTATAGGTTTATCAATTCATAAGTTGAACATAAGTATTAAAAACCAGTCATGATCATTCAATAGCATTGTCGCGCAAACAATCTATTATTCAAGGATAAGACAATTGTGTTTAACCTCATGAAACTAATCCGTTAACTCAACCACCCGCGTAATAATTACCGGCGTGATTCAGATGAAACCAGTGCCCCTACTAAAGGCATCAGTTGCAATTATACCTTATCTCTTATAACAAATTATCCGTCCGCAGGGGGTATCAACGTACTAGCCCTCGTCTCGGATAGGGTAGTCAACCCCATAGTACTATCACTTTGTATAAGCGGCTATTTCCCCCTTCACAAGGGCAAGACAATAGTTAATAGTTCATGAAATTAGGGCCTTTTGCAACTAGGTACTCAACACAATTTCAAGGCAACATTCGGGTCCAACAATCATTCATGACTTATGTTCATTTTCATTTAAATAGCATGTATCCCCCTCGCGGGTAAAAACATTTGAAATAAGTAAAGAGCGAGGCTATAGACTCACCTTGCGTAGTAGTAGTTCTAGCGAAGACGTAACGAGAAATGTCACCGACGACGTGGATGCCCGGAAAAATCTAACACTTGACCTAAAATCAAGGTACGAAAACCAAATCAATACTCCGTGTACATTATTGTACTAAACACACGCAAATCAAAACACTTAATGCTTATGAAAACTCACGTCAAAATCAAACAAGTGATATTTACTAGACACGAACCATTTTTATACTTTATTAAAACTATTACTCATTTTACAATTCTGCCGGTACATACCAAATGTACGGGCTGTTTTATCCCACTTAGACCACTCCTAACAATTTGAGAAAATTTGTAAAAATCACTTATAATCTGTAGAAACCCCATACCAAATTTCATAAAAAGTTTTCACTTCTAAGACCTTCTGCCCGACACATCTTTGAAGTACAAAATTCGGACAGTTTTGCACACTCGACTTGTAAGATCATTTTGACCATCTTAACCAATACCTTTTGCAAATCCGACTCTTGATTATGAAAATAGACTCAAAATGCTAAGTTTAGGGCCTGAGAACAGCCCTTGACCATTTTTGAAACTCAACTTATGGTCCCCGAGATTTGACCCAATATCGACAACAATTTCGTATTGTGTCGATACGCATCTCCCGGTACACGAACTTTCAAAATATCATAACTTTTGACTCGTTTGGAGTTAAAAGCTCTATCTTATACCGAAACGAGCGTCTCGACGACCACTACAACTATATCCTACAATCACAACCTAGACCAAAAATTAAAACCACGAAAATAGCCCTAAACAATCTGTTTAAAAACGACTCATTCAAAATCACCTTTCTACTTGTTTTCAATCCATTCCACCATTACCTAGACCTATTCTAACCACTTATACCCATTCCCAATCATCCAAACAGCCTCTAACACTATGAAAATCGAATCCTCGCTAAAACCCAAAGCCTAGATCATACATGCAATTGGTTCTATACATTTAAAACACCGAAAACAACATCCTACATACAAACCCACAACACAAAACATCAAACTCATCAAACCACAACCAAACCCACTTTGGCCGTGGGTTTGGTGTAGCCAAAACACCCAAGAAAAACAGCCCCCAACTCGTTTTATTGATGATTCAACATTATAAACACATGAATTAAACATGTGTACCATTTAATTAGATCAAAATCCATTTTTGAAAAATTATAAATTTTTAGAAAGATTTATTGATCGCATGTGTGTTTTTGTTGGTGGGATTCACTTACAAGATGAAATTGGAGATGGGTCTTTGCTTATTTTCTTCAAAAATCAAGTTTTTTTAAAAATGGTGGTGGTGGTTTATGGTGGTGGCCGACGGCTAGGTGAGAGAGGGGAGAGAGATGGTGAAAAATTTGTGGTGTGTTTGGTTGTGTGTTTTTAGTTTGGGGGTTTTGTAAAAGTATGGAGGGACCAAAGTGGCACTTTTTGTTATCTTTTGGCCTTGCTTAATAAACGACCAACTTAGTTGCGGGAAACGGCTAGTAGTTGGTTTTGAAAATTTACGGGATGTCGGTATTTGTAAAAATTACTTTCCAAAGGTTAGAACGCACACAAAACGAATATTCATATGGTTCCGACTCGACTTAAAACGTAATAAAAATAAAATCTCGAAAAACTCAAATATCGATCAATCGATAATAAAGGCTAAATTTTGGGCATCCGTCGGTATCGTAGTCGTCATCGGTTCTTCTTAAATCGTCAAACGTTAAATTACGACCGTAAACGTTGGTTTCAACTTAAACCGTCAAATAAATCCACGATAAAAATTCTTAAAAATTTCAAAAATATACGTAAAATAGGATTAAGTAATTGACGTTGTGTTTGGGGTATCACATCCTCTCCATGTACTTCATAGAGAGGTAAAAGCGTATAATGATAATGGAGTCTGCCATTGACTAATATTATTCTAAACATTGGCTAATTTAGTAATGCTAAAAAGTTTAAGTGCTTCGTTTTGTCATCATAAGTTGGTATATAACAAAACACAAACTAAGTCACTGAATGAGAATATTCGCCATGCTGGAAATCCGCATGACAAAACACAATATAAAATACTCGCCCCAACGAAGCTAATGTCTTTCATACTTTTTTATTTAATAAAGTATGTAGGAAATCACTATTATATGAATATAAGCATATAACAAACGAAACACGTTGAAGTTGTAATAACAACGTTCACTTTGAAGTTTTTTATATCGAGATATTTTAGTACGTTATATATTGTTACATAAAACATTTATCTTTTTTTCTATAATTAGAAGTTATCAATTTTTAGCCTCAAATATTTATTGTAATAGAAGGATTCATCTATATTAAAATTTTAATAATAATTGTAACTCAATATAATTTTGTAACGAAAAATTTAAGAGTTTTTAACTATAATTAGAAGTTTCAATTTCTCAATCATGTTGTTACTTAATCTATAAAATTATTTTTAAAGCCTATTGTCTAAAGCTTTATGAGAATTAAATTTTAAGTGTATAAAGGCCCAAAAATTCTTAAAACACATATCAAAAATATTTAAAACAAAACCATCGCTCTCTCAACCACCACCCGATGTCGCTGACTTTGATGTGCCAAAAAAACAGTGGTCGTTGTCTCCAGAAGAGATATTTTTTTTGTAATAGTGGTTTCGTGGTTTAGCCAAATCTTACGATATAAAATATGGGTTTCATTCATATGATTTTGCCACGAAACTAGTCACCGGTTATCCATCGCCGCATTCTGCTGGTAGCTTGTTTCCTTGCGTAACATTACATAAAGTTTTTTTTTGCATCACTATTGAATTTTTTGGTAATTACACATACCATGAACAAATAAAACACAAACTATAATTGACGACCAAGTAAAACAAAAACTATATTAGCCAGAAGAAAGAGAAAATGTAAAAAACCTTTCTTGTGAATCATGTCTCATAGTAATGATGTCTTTCACACTTGAACCTACAACATGTACTTTATTCTTGCGGGTACTTTAATAATTTTACTTTCTTATATCGAATGAATATCCATTTCCTTCTATTATTAATGTATTCATTACATAATTAATGGGTTTTATTCATTTAATATCCATCTGTCGATTTATCATTATATAAAATGTTAAATTAAGTATTTTTTAACCCTCGCTCGATTTAATTAGAGCATCTTTTGATAGTTGATTATTTGATAATTTATGAATAAGAAGGCATGTTTTACCTGATTTATATGTCTTTGTATATTATAATTTGTAATATTAGTAGCTACCATAACTTTATTTGTTTTAACAAAGCCATTATTCACTAATAAGAGCTAAAAAAAAACTAAAAATCTTTGGTTTACTTTTAGCAAAGCTACTATCCTCACACAGATTCGCACACGGATAACTATGTGTTCCATTAATAAGAGTCAAAAGCAAGTGAACCAAATATGTTGTTTTAAACAAATACTCCGTATTTAAGAATGAAACCCGTATGATAGATGAGCCAAACACAAACGATATCAAACTTTCTTTCAAAAGATTGATTAATCGAACTCGTCCACTAGGTGAGCTATGACGAGAGAATGTCAAAGGTTCGTTATGATTTTAATAAATATAGTTACTAATCGAGAACCGTTGTACAGAAAAAGATTTACGAACCAAACCCGCCCGTTGGGCGGGTTACGAAACTAGTATATATATATATATATATATATATATATATATATATATATATATATATATATATATATATAAATATATATATATATATATATATAAATATATATATATATATATATATATATATATATATATATATATATATATATATATATATATATATATATATATATATATATATATATATATATATATATATATATATATATATATATATATATATATATATATATATATATATATATATATATATATATATATATATATATATATATATATATATATATATATATATATATATATATATATATATATATATATATATATATATATATATATATATATATATATATATATATATATATATATATATATATATATATATATATATATATATATATATATATATATATATATATATATATATATATATATATATATATATATATATATATATATATATATATATATATATATATATATATATATAGGTATTTATGTACTGACACTACTCCTGACATGTCCAGGACCGTTGAAACCCCCACATAATACAATTGACAATAAGAATAATAGTACAATAGCTTCTACTTCAAAGCGACCATTCACGCGGTCTACTCTGAAAGACAGTGGTTAGTTTTAACATAGTTTTACTAATTATGTAACTAGCATTAAATGTATTACACCATGTATTGCAATTTATGTTCATGTCATGTATATGGCAGAACTAGCAGTCAAGCGTTGTAAGAAAAAGCTGACCAAAGGACAAGGATTGACATCTGCAGGTAATGTGTTATTTACAAATAGTTTAATTTTTGAATGAACAATAATATTTTTAATGAATCGCATATGTCTTTTAACAAGGTATTGAAGTCGTGTGCCATTACCTTGGCCCTCCAGCGTATCAGTGTCAATGTTGTAACACAACCATGTGGTATGATGAAAGAAACGCCAAGGGTTACAATCTTCAAAATCATACATTTCACTATGCTGCAACAACGGTGAAGTTCTACTTCCCAAATTTCAAGACACTCCACAACCATTAAGGGTGTGTTTGGGATTAATTATTTAAAATAGATTATAGGTTTTGAAATCGCATAATCAAATAATCAATGGTAACAAAACGTGATTTTAAATGGTGTTTGGATTTGATTATATTCTTTGATGTTTGACAAATTCGATTATTTAATGTTTAAATATGAAAAATGACAAAAAAAACCTTTTTATATAATCAATTCACACAAACAGAATAATAATTATGAGGACAAATTAGTAATTTTTGTTAAAAAGTAGATCACGTTTTCATAGCAGTAGCTCCCATGCTACTTTTGAAAAACTACGTTATGAGCCATTTATACCACATATAATCAATTATCATTTTTTGATAGCCAAACACTTAAAGTAGATTATTTACTCGAAATCTTGATAATCAGTTAATTCACTTTCAAACGCAAAGACAAACACCCACTAAGGGATTTACTTGACTATGATGATGCAACTACATCACGCTTTAGAGACCATATTAGAATCTACAATAGTATGTTTTGCTACACGTCTTTTGGAGCCAATATAGATCATGGCATTAATGAAGGAAGGGGCCTATATACATTTAGAATAAATGGGCAGAGTTATCACCGCATAGGTTCCCTTCTCCCCAAAGAAGGTACTCAGCTCAGATATGCTTAACTTTGGTTTTTTGACACGGACAATGAAATCAGAAATAGAATGTCGTCTTTTATTAATGGTGACCAATCATCCGGGGTGGATGGTATAGTAGTAAGTGGCTTAATTGAGATGTTTGATCGATACAATGCAATTTCCAAGTCATTCCGAACAAGTCATTCCGAATGGCAAGAGATTGGTGCATTGCTAATGATACTGTTGATTATGAGTTACATCTGCTTGGTGAAAGAAAAGCAACCAGACAGTATAATGCACCAACAGTTTCAGAGGTTGCAGCCCTAATAACCAATGATTTTGGTGATGGGGAACCCTCAAGAGATATTATTGTAAACACAACAGATACTGGACCAAAACGAATATCAAAATTACATCCATCATACATGGCGCTCCAGTATCCATTGTTATTCCCTTACAGGGAGGATGGTTATCATGATAAGATATCTTATCATAGCAATACTGGGGCACGAAAGACTATCTGTGGGTATGTAACATTGAATGAGTATTACTCATATATAATACAACAAATAAACGATTAGGGGAATACTTTGTTACGAGGAGGGCATTTGTTCCAACAATATTTAGTCGACGCCTTCACTGCCGTTGAAGAACAACGACTTAAATGGACGAGAAACAATAAAGATACCTTGCGCGTAGATCTTTATCACAATGTTTGTGATGCTGTCACAAGAGGTGACACAAACGCTACAGGTCTTGGGAAAAGAATAGTATTACCAAGCAGTTTACTGGAGGTCCGAGGTATATGATGCAAAACTATCAGGATGCTATGGCTTTATGTCGAGTATATGGGAATCCAGATTTGTTTATCACATTTACCTCTAATCCTAAGTGGGTTGAGATTACTGAAATGCTTTTAAACGTGCCCAGCCAGAAAGCACATGATAGGCCAGAGATTGGGACACGAGTGTTTAAGATGAAGCTAACTGAATTGTTAGATTATATAACCAAAAAACAAATATTTGGTGAGAGTTGTGCAGGTAACTTATAACAACCCATATTCTTATTGCCTAAAATATTTAAAATTTTATGATTACCTATTTAAAACATTTCGTCATTAATTTTTGCAGTTGTGTATGTTATTGAATTCCAAAAGCGTGGGTTACCCTATGCACATATATTTCTATGGCTTGAGGAAGATTACAAATGCAAGACAGGGGATCAAATCAATGATTTGATATCTACAGAACTCCCATGTCCTACAAATGATCCCGATAGATACAATGTGGTTACATAATACATGTTGCATGGGCCATGCGGTAAGGAGCTAAATACGCTCCTTGCCATGTGGAGGGTACATGTTCAAAACATTATCCTAAGCCATTTTTCCAAGAAACAGTTATTGATGACAATGGCTACCCTGTTTATCACAGAAGAGATAATAAGCGGAGTTTTAAGAAAGGAAAGTATGTATATGACAACAGGAACGTGGTCCCTCGCAATCGTTATCTCCTTCTTAAATACAGAGCACATATAAATGTTGAATGGTGTAACAGGTCCAAAGCAATTAATTACTTATTCAAGTACTTGAACAAGGGGCCCGATCGAGCAACCATTGTCATTCAAGAAAATGTACATAATGGTGACCATGTCACGATTGAAAATGTTACTAAAGTCGACGAGATAAAAAATTACCTAAATTATAGATACCTAGCCCCATGTGAAGCAGTTTGGCGTCTTTTTTCATTTGACATCCATTATTCATATCCATCAATAATGACAATGAATTTTTACATAAAAAGTCAAAATCCAGTTACACTGCGTGATTCTGAAAGTTTACCCGCTTTGCTACAAAAGGAAGGTATTGACGTTACTATGCTTACAAGTTGGTTTGCGTTGAATGAACGAGATGTAGATGCCCACTCTCTTACTTATTCCCAAATTCATGAACACTACGTATGGCATGATAGGCTAAAATGTTGACACCCTCGAAAACAAAGAAAAGTAATCGGCCGGATCGTCTACTCTAGCCCAGCATCAGGAGAAAGGTACTATCTCAGAATGATTTTGAATGTTGCTAGAGGGCCACAATCATATGAAGAACTAATGTCTGTTAATAACAAACTATATGCCACCTTCAAGGAAGCATGTTTTGCATATGGGTTGCTTAGCGATGACAGGGAATGGACACATGCTATATCCTAGGCAAGCGTGTGGGCTTTTGGTCAACAACTATGTGGCATATTTGTTACGATATTGTTATTTTGTGACGTCAGTAGACCTCTCAAACTTTGGGAACAAAATTGGGAACTTTTATCTGAAGATATCTTATACAAGAAAAGGAAGCTTTATAACTATCCTGAATTGCAGTTGACACCCGAGCAACTCCAAAACTATTGTCTGATTGAAATTCAGGAGCTATTGAATAGAAATGGGAGAACTTTATCAGATTTTATAGATCTTCCAAAGCCTAACCCAAAGCTACTAACGAATACAGACAACCGGTTAATTAGGGAAGCACTTACATTTGATATTCAAAAGAGTAAGGTTGAACATGAGAACCTTCATGTAAAACCCGTAAAAATAAGGTCATAATTTAATTCTACTTTCAATTATTTTGAAGTATTTTATAACGTTAAATACTATTATGCTTAATGGTTTAAGTTGAAACCGATATTGAATATTATATTTTGATATTTTGATGAGTAACGAGGACAACTAGTGATCGCGATACCGACGGATGCCAAAAATTTTATATTTTATTATCAATCGTTTCGATATTTAATACTCTCGACAATATCGTTTTAATTACGTATCGAGTCGTTATATTATTATTTTTCGTGTGCGTTTAAAATTTTTAGTATTTTTACGAAACCCGAGTCTCGTAAATATTTCAAAATTTACAATTTACATTTTCTACCCTTTTAAACTATTTTAATACATTTTGGACCAAAACTATCACAAATTGGCAAAAACTACCCTAACCTTACACTATATATAATATTTCCACTAACACCATTTCATTTAAAATTCATTACAATAAAAACCACCAATTCTTCTTCCTCTCTCCTTTTTCTCCAAAAACCATACACCCCTTTAAACATATACATCAAAATTTTCCATTATCTAGCTTGATTCTTCCAAAACAAAGACTAGTCCCATTCCTAATTTTTCAAGGGGATTCTTTTGGTACTAATTTCATCAACATGCATGAACTTTGAAATTTTGATCAAGAATCTTGGTGAGTAAAGTTGTTAGATGATGTTGCATGTGATTATCTAGTGATAATCATGTGTAGATCATGCTATTTTTGTAAAGAAAATATATTTTTGATTTTGGGTTTTTGATTTTGATGATGATACAAGTGTTAGGATTAGGTTGTGATGATATTAGGATGTTAGAATGATGATAAAAGTTGTTGGTTTTGATCAAAAACTTGATTTTGTATGGTTTTTAAATGGCCAATTTTAGGCAGTACGTTTAGAGGCATTTTCGGAAATCTTAAGTCTGAAAATGGGTTGATATTATGGGATTATGTTGTAGAGAATTTCGTTAGCTTCGATTTGATATAAAGTAGGCCTTCCAACTCCAAACGAGGTGGAAGATACACTAGTTTGATTTTCGTGTACCGGGAGACGAGTGTCGACACAATCCGAAAATAGTTGTCGATATTTGGATCGAATCTCGGGGACTATAAAATGAGTATCAAAATGATTCAAGGGCTGTTCTTAGGCTCCAAGTTTAGCATTTTGAGTCTATTTTTAGAATCAATTGGCGGTTTTATAAATGGAGTTGTTTAGAATGGTCAAAATGGTTTCGTAAGTCAAGGTCGCTAAACTGTCCGGATTTTGTGATTCAAAGATGAGTCGGGCAGGGAACTTTAGAAGTAAAATCTTTTAATGGGATATTGGGAGAACTTTCTACATATAGTAAGTGAGTTCTCTGAGTAGTATCATAAAAAGTTGATATGTTTAAGTATGGGAAAACGGCTTGGACATTCGGTATGTTCCGGCAGATTTTTATTAAAGGCATAGAACAATAAAATGAATATATAGGAGAGTGTAATAGTATCACTTGTATCATTTTCTCTCGAGTTTGTCGTGATTTTATGAGTCGAGTTTTATATTCTTATGTATGGTTTATTTCTCGAGTCTATTATTAATGAACGCACCTCATTTGATAGGTTGCGGTTCTCGTGTTTGAAAGGCATCATCTATCGTCAGCGATCGTCTCATTACCACTATTGGCTAAGGTGAGTCTATAGCCTCGATTTATACTAGTTATTAAATGATTTTAAACCCGCGAGGGGGAATACATGTTTTATAAACTTAGAACACAAGATTTCTATGGTATGCTTTGTCCCTCTATGAATGGACCCGTGGTTGCCTTTAAATTGCATTAAGTGATTGCCTTTGTTAAAACCTCAATTATGGACCGTTAATTAACCTATGATGGGTTAACCGCTAGTACAATTAATAGATCTATGGGGGAAGCCGCCCCGGTTCAGTTTTTGTGGACTTGTCATAGAAGCTTAGGCCCGACCTCCACACTGTTTGAGCATATTGTATTAAGAAGTCAGGTATACGGCAATGTACCAATAATCTGGAGGTAACTGGCAATTAATAAATCTCTCGTCTTATTAGACTGATATGGGAGTGTCTAAGGGCTCGGTTCCATGAGCTTATTGCAATTTATGCTATATACAATTATCATTGTTGATGCAACTTATTATTTGATGCTTATAAGCATGCCACAAACTTATAATCTTTGCTTGTGTTCAAATTGATTTCATAAACCTATAGATTCACTCGGCATTTTTGCTGATTGTTTTACTCACATGTATTTCAGGTAATCAAGAAGTGGAAGCTTGGAGGTCACGGGAATGAAGTTGTGCACTGCTTTTGTTGTTCAAACTCTTTGATTTAATTATCGTTCCATTTTTAAAACAAACTAACATGTTGTTTTAACTTATCTTTTGGTAACGACTACTTGGGACTACGCTACTCTGAAAAATGTTTTAGGAACGATAAATCTAAAACGTCTCTTTTCGAGTCGTTCTTTATAAATTATGTGTTGTTGTATCATTGTTTAGCACCCAAAGATGTATTCCGCTGCGTGTAAATTTGGGGGTGTTAAGATTGGCACCAGAGCCATGAGTTATAGAGAACTAGGTCTTTTTCTAAAAACCTAAACTATAACTGTCGGTTTTATTTTTCAAAGAGTCGGTGCACATGATTTCGCGTGACTTCAGGTTCAAGCTACTTCTGGGATTACAACTTTAGTATACATTATTATGTATGCCTTATTGCTAAGTATTTCTAAATAAATACTATAATCCTTTATCGATATATATTTATGTCGTTAAACTTTTCGATAAAAGTTTATCATTTATTAATGATTAACTTAAATAAATACATTGAATTTTCAATATCTTTCTGTATTTATTTTTGAACTATTTAAATTGCTTTTATTGCAAAAATTTTATATTATGACCTTACATACCTTCATCTGCGCGCGTTACTTTCATTATTTAACCCTTTGAGATATCTACGTAGATATCCAAATCGTCTTCCGGCTATTTGTGCTTGGACGTCTTGAAACGTAGTCTCTAGACCATTGTGTAGTTCAATGTGTCCTTGGAATAGACTAACCGCTATTTATTGACATTTATATGTATCGACTCCGAAGTGTATTGTTCACTTATATCTCGGTAACGTCATCGTTATTCTATAAATCATCGTCTAGATTATGGCACTAGAATTGGAATACGATTTTACTTATATAAAATGGTATCATTTGTTTTTCATTAACCTTCTTGCTCTCGGAACGCAACCTATGAATGTTCCATTCTTTTCTTTTTATGTTTTGTGTTTTTTGACAATCGTGGCACCAAGGAGATTTGCCTACATTGCCCCTTGAAACTTAAATTATGAACGTCAATTACCGTTTTACTTCCTAAATTTCGTGTTGAATACCTTGAAGCATCTTGTGTCATTCATTATGCTATATTATTATTTGATGCTCATTATGAGATTTATTTTTCGTTGTTGTAAAATCCACAAGACATGTGTGTATATATTTTGAGTCGTTAGGAAGTGTCGAAAAAAATACATTTTATGTAGAAACTGCAGGGGCGGTATAACAGGTCAAAACATAAAAGTAAAACCTGCGTTTTTTTTAAATAAAACAGTCAAACCTGCAAAGAACTTGCAGGGGTATTTTGGTCATTTTACATTGGTTTTCAGGTCTCGGGTAAAACTAGAAAGTCGTCTGAAACGTCGTTTTGCATCAAAATGTTTTAGACTCCGAGTCTTGGAGATGTCGTTTATCGGGTCAATTAATCGGCTCATATTAAAAGTTAAATCTGATAGAAAAATTCAGAACATGAGTTTTAAATGTTTCTAAGCTGTTTTGATTTCATTTGAGATCGTAAAATTTTAACAAATATTATTTTACAACTAACGAATACTAGTTGCATGTGAAAATGTTTAAAAATAGAAACATTACAGGATTAGCAATTACCGGATTAATGGTGTAATTTGAAAATCAATAATATACTTTCTTAAAAGCATGTTGTGTTGAGTATCTTACATAGAATACACATGTGGATTGATTTATTCTTTTTATATATATGACTCAATTGTCATTGGATGTTATTTTATTTTCGTTTTCTTCTAACCTTCCACTGACTTGGGTTGAGTTTTGAAGTTTTGTCTTCATATTCTTCGTCGATATTTTATCGCGTGTCTCATGGCGTTTTCGTCTAAATCTTAAAACCTTTTGAAACATTAACAACTTGTAACCATTTCATTGGTTGTTTTATGAGCTACTATTTGCCACTTTTTGCAAAACTTTGACTACTTTATACGTTGTCATAATGTCATATTATAAATAAATCTGATATTGTTTTACGATTATTTTCACCAATTATTTTTACTTTGGTCTTATAAAATACTTTTCGTAAGATTAAAAGTTGCTTATTAAGTATCTCACAAATTACTTGTATCCTATAAGTTTATAAACTATTTTTAAATTCCATTTTACAAATGGCATGGTTTATATATAAACATAAGAAACGTAATACTTTTCGACGAAACTGAGCACTGCATTGCTATTCCTAAATTATACATGGCCTGATCACCTATGTCTAATTTAGATGGAGCCATGCTAGGCTGAATAGTAGTCCACTTAAAAATCTTGATAATAATCAACTTTTTACTTGTATTTATGATAAAGATAAATAAAATGAAATAAAATGAAAATTAGTTTTAAAAACCTTTATATTTCATGCAAGTAGCGCAATTTCTATGCATCCGCATATGTTTTCTTACCTTTTCTTGAACGAATTACGCGCTTACGAATACGTTTTTACTCGACAATCGTTTTTCTACTTGTTACTTCATTTTGTCTTGTAACTGATTTCTTTTGACCGTTCGTCTAATTACTGACTGTTGATAAATGACTTGAAAGTCTCGATGTTTTATCCTTCCTTCTCGTCCAATCTTCTTTATGCGACTGGGTAGATCTTTGGAATGTCTCCGCACGTGAATAATGAATTATCACTAGAGTGATTTCCGTATATCCGGGATGACGTCCGTCACTCTCGTTTGTCTCGAAATCCACTCTTGTGAATCGTGCTTTAACTTGTCTCTTTAAACACTAACATCGTTCATTTGATTTATTTTAATTACAAGTGATTATTAGGAAAATTCTTTTATTAAAATTTTTGTATGGATCTTATTTCCGATCATGTATCGACCACCGCTAAATTAACAAACTGATATGGGTGAACCATCGACCGCACTAACAAAATTGACAACTTGTTTAATATATTATT
Organism: Glebionis coronaria; assembly: GCA_025667525.1. Classification (NCBI taxonomy): domain Eukaryota; kingdom Viridiplantae; phylum Streptophyta; class Magnoliopsida; order Asterales; family Asteraceae; genus Glebionis; species Glebionis coronaria. The sequence goes on along the minus strand of JANFOE010001489.1, from coordinate 768,742 downwards.
TCTTATCCTCTTACTATCAACGCCTTTATCTTATTATTCTCTTTAAGAATTCATACGACATTTGTTTCGTTCTCTTTTGTACCATTGATTTCGTACTAATTGTTGACTATTATTTCCATTCGTATTCGTTTGTTATCTTGTCACATTTCGAAACCCGAACGTAACCCATATTTATTTTGGAATGATAAACACCTTTATGTATTTCTACAACATATTATAAAAAATTTATGGAACTTGTCTACATTTTCTAATGATTTTCAATTAATGAAATAACTATCATAAAAAAAGGGGGTCAAATTTATACATCATATTCTGTATAACTAAAACTAATGTTTAAAAATAAAATTTTGTTCTACCTTTTGAACTAATTGACTTATCATACTTTACTTTAAATGTAATGAAATTAACGGTTTAATTTATATTCCTAATATGAATTAATTTGGAAATTATATTTTCTAATTGTAACCATCAATATGAGTTTAATTAATAATTTCATGTCTTTCTTTCAAAGTTTCTTAGGACAACCTAAATAAATTATAAAGCTATTTAACTCTTATTTTGATATATCATCTTTATCAAGAAGGTACCTCAACTGAGTTTTAAGGTAATACCAAATCCGGGACGGATAATTGTGACAAATGTTATTTTAATGATAATGTATAATTTATTCTTCGCTCTCATTTTTTTAGTATTATGATTTATTATGTTTTACGGTTACGTGAGTCGAGATCCCTTGTCGATCGTCAACCTTAAATCATTTTACTACATCTTGTTCGTTTATGTGTTTATTGAAGTCATTTTTATCTCGTTCTGTTCCTCGTATTGAAGATTACTATTTTATTTTGAGTTTAAAATGAATCTCGGGAAGCAGCGTATAAGAAGAAACGATAAGTGTAACAAGGATTTATGCGTGTACTTGTGGAATGATTGAGGACCGAATCTCTTAATGAATGGAGTTAATAAATTCGTTACAACCTCGAGGAGTAAGTTGAAGCCGACACCGCAAGTGGAAAGACTCTGGAGATCAAGTAGTTATTATCAAGGGTTCGTTCAAGGTTTTCTCGATGATTAACGGTGGAGATCTATACTCGTTGTTTGTGTTCGACCTTTTTCTTTTATGTACTTATATGGTGTGTGATCTAGTCAAATGATCTTAAGTTGTGAGAACTTGAGACGGCATCATCCGATGACGTCTGATCATGTAGAACACATATTATGTAATATCTTTTTGACTTTCAACAACGATGTTTATTGAGTATTTGAATGCGCGTTGGCGAAAGTGAGATAGTGTCTTTGTATTATCTTTTGAGTGAGGACCCGCGTGTGAGCACCCTCCGATGACGAAAATGTTTTCTTGTTAGTTCTTTTTGATGTGTGTCCATGGCTATCTGGCCGATGGATATCCTTTAAATTACAACCTTCCTTTTTACTGGACTTACACGAAAATCCTGTCATCTATTCTTGTCGTCGAACGAGCTTCGTGTAATTCATAAAACTTTCATGTGTCGAGTTTGACGGGTGACTGATGGATAAGGAATTATTTATTCTTTTTTTGGTGAGATACAACTTGACGACAAGTTGCGTTTTGTAAAAGAACCAGTGGAGATCGTGGTTCGAGATTCACGTGGGAACGTAAGGACTTCTTTATAAAGAATGCCCTCATCCTTCCGGGTAGTGAACAACTCGTGTATGAGGCGAGTTGAGCGCCGGGACGTCGCTCCCTTAAGATGGTGAGGATGTAAAACCCGTAAAAATAAGGTCATAATTTAATTCTACTTTCAATTATTTTGAAGTATTTTATAACGTTAAATACTATTATGCTTAATGGTTTAAGTTGAAACCGATATTGAATATTATATTTTGATATTTTGATGAGTAACGAGGACAACTAGTGATCGCGATACCGACGGATGCCAAAAATTTTATATTTTATTATCAATCGTTTCGATATTTAATACTCTCGACAATATCGTTTTAATTACGTATCGAGTCGTTATATTATTATTTTTCGTGTGCGTTTAAACTTTTTAGTATTTTTACGAAACCCGAGTCTCGTAAATATTTCAAAATTTACAATTTACATTTTCTACCCTTTTAAACTATTTTATTACATTTTGGACCAAAACTATCACAAATTGGCAAAAACTACCCTAACCTTACACTATATATAATATTTCCACTAACACCATTTCATTTAAAATTCATTACAATAAAAACCACCATTTCTTCTTCCTCTCTCCTTTTTCTCCAAAAACCATACACCCCTTTAAACATATACATCAAAATTTTCCATTATCTAGCTTGATTCTTCCAAAACAAAGACTAGTCCCATTCCTAATTTTTCAAGGGGATTCTTTTGGTACTAATTTCATCAACATGCATGAACTTTGAAATTTTGATCAAGAATCTTGGTGAGTAAAGTTGTTAGATGATGTTGCATGTGATTATCTAGTGATAATCATGTGTAGATCATGCTATTTTTGTAAAGAAAATATATTTTTGATTTTGGGTTTTTGATTTTGATGATGATACAAGTGTTAGGATTAGGTTGTGATGATATTAGGATGTTAGAATGATGATAAAAGTTGTTGGTTTTGATCAAAAACTTGATTTTGTATGGTTTTTAAATGGCCAATTTTAGGCAGTACGTTTAGAGGCATTTTCGGAAATCTTAAGTCTGAAAATGGGTTGATATTATGGGATTATGTTGTAGAGAATTTCGTTAGCTTCGATTTGATATAAAGTAGGCCTTCCAACTCCAAACGAGGTGGAAGATACACTAGTTTGATTTTCGTGTACCGGGAGACGAGTGTCGACACAATCCGAAAATAGTTGTCGATATTTGGATCGAATCTCGGGGACTATAAAATGAGTATCAAAATGATTCAAGGGCTGTTCTTAGGCTCCAAGTTTAGAATTTTGAGTCTATTTTTAGAATCAATTGGCGGTTTTATAAATGGAGTTGTTTAGAATGGTCAAAATGGTTTCGTAAGTCAAGGTCGCTAAACTGTCCGGATTTTGTGATTCAAAGATGAGTCGGGCAGGGAACTTTAGAAGTAAAATCTTTTAATGGGATATTGAGAGAACTTTCTACATATAGTAAGTGAGTTCTCTGAGTAGTATCATAAAAAGTTGATATGTTTAAGTATGGGAAAACGGCTTGGACATTCGGTATGTTCCGGCAGATTTTTATTAAAGGCATAGAACAATAAAATGAATATATAGGAGAGTGTAATAGTATCACTTGTATCGTTTTCTCTCGAGTTTGTCGTGATTTTATGAGTCGAGTTTTATATTCTTATGTATGGTTTATTTCTCGAGTCTATTATTAATGAACGCACCTCATTTGATAGGTTGCGGTTCTCGTGTTTGAAAGGCATCATCTATCGTCAGCGATCGTCTCATTACCACTATTGGCTAAGGTGAGTCTATAGCCTCGCTTTATACTAGTTATTAAATGATTTTAAACCCGCGAGGGGGAATACATGTTTTATAAACTGAGAACACAAGATTTCTATGGTATGCTTTGTCCCTCTATGAATGGACCCATGGTTGCCTTTAAATTGCATTAAGTGATTGCCTTTGTTAAAACCTCAATTATGGACCGTTAATTAACCTATGATGGGTTAACCGCTAGTACAATTAATAGATCTATGGGGGAAGCCGCCCCGGTTCAGTTTTTGTGGACTTGTCATAGAAGCTTAGGCCCGACCTCCACACTGTTTGAGCATATTGTATTAAGAAGTCAGGTATACGGCAATGTACCAATAATCTGGAGGTAACTGACAATTAATAAATCTCTCGTCTTAGTAGACTGATATGGGAGTGTCTAAGGGCTCGGTTCCATGAGCTTATTGCAATTTATGCTATATACAATTATCATTGTTGATGCAACTTATTATTTGATGCTTATAAGCATGCCACAAACTTATAATCTTTGCTTGTGTTCAAATTGATTTCATAAACCTATAGATTCACTCGGCATTTTTGCTGATTGTTTTACTCACATGTATTTCAAGTAATCAAGAAGTGGAAGCTTGGAGGTCACGGGAATGAAGTTGTGCACTGCTTTTGTTGTTCAAACTCTTTGATTTAATTATCGTTCCATTTTTAAAACAAACTAACATGTTGTTTTAACTTATCTTTTGGTAACGATTACTTGGGACTACGCTACTCTGAAAAATGTTTTAGGAACGATAAATCTAAAACGTCTCTTTTCGAGTCGTTCTTTATAAATTATGTGTTGTTGTATCATTGTTTAGCACCCAAAGATGTATTCCGCTGCGTGTAAATTTGGGGGTGTTAAACTTCATTCATCGTTAAACCCCGAACAGAGATTAATTTATGAGGATGTTATTGACTCGGTTCATAATATAAAGGGTAAGTTTTACTTTGTTTATGGTCCTGGCAGAACCGGGAAGACTTTTGTATACAATACCATAATTGCACGATTTAGATCCGAAATAAGGATTGTGCTTGTTGTTGCCTCTTCAGGTATACCAGCATACACATGTTTGTAACTATGTCATTAATAAATATTCCGAAAATTATATGTAATAATTTTAATTTTTAACTGTTGGAGAAGGTATTGCTTCATTGCTGCTCCCAGCAGGACGCACAACGCATAGCAAGTTTGTTATACAGCTTGAATTGTTAGAAAACAACACGTGTGGCATAAAGCAGAACACGCATTTAGCGAAAGTAATGCAAGAAGTTCAGCTGATCATTTGGGACGAAGCACCAACGAATCAGAAGTATGCTTTTGAGGCCTTAGACAATACATTAAAAGATATATTAGGTTATAAACTGCCAGGAAACAAAGATGAGATATTTGGAGGCATGACGGTATTGCTAGGCGGGGACTTTAGACAAATATTACATGTGATACCAAAAGGCAAGAGAGTCGATATAGTTCAAGCATCCATAAACCGTTCGGAGTTATGGAAATTCTACAAGGTGTTCACTCTCACACGCAGCATGAGGGTCAATGATTTTTATCCAAATGGGGATATTGACACACAAAAGCAGGAATTTAATAGATGGGTGTTAGATGTGGGTGATGGGAAAGTCCCCGCTAAAATGAAAGACAGTGAAGATGAAGCTACTTGGATTGACATTCCTGAAAGATTCCTTATTAAATCATGGAATTCTCCAATAGAGCAGATTGTTGCTAAAACATACCCGCAATTTACCACGCGCCAAACAGACGGGGAATATCTAAAGGAAAGGGATATTTTAACTCTAAGAAATGACTATGCCGACGTTATTAATAAATGTATGTTTGACAAGTTAGATGGTGAGGTGGAAACGTACAACAGTGCCGATGAAATATGTAAAGCATCGACAAATACGCTAGATCAACACAACTTATACCCTATTGAATTTCTAAACTCATCGAACTTTCCAGGTATGCCTCCACATGCTCTTGAACTAAAAAAGGAGTTACATATAATGCTTTTGCGGAATATTAACCTAAGCCAAGGACTATGCAACGAGACTCGACTCATTATCACAGAACTTAGTCAGTTTGTTATTCGCGCCAGGATATTGACTGGATCACATGTTGGTAATGATGTCGTTATACACCGTATCATTCTTACATCAACACAGTCCAAATGGCCTTTCGTATTGAAACGAAGGCAGTTGCCTGTCAGAGCATGTTACGCGATGACAATTAACAAGAGTCAAGGTCAGTCGCTTAATTTTGTTGGACTCTACTTACCTCAACCGGTTTTTAGTCACGGGCAACTATATGTGGCACTCTCGTGGGTTACAAGTCCAGATGGTCTCAAGATCCTCATGATAGAAAATGCAGACCCACGACTTAAAAACTGTACTAGAAATATTGTTTTCCGAGAGGCATTCAATAATCTTTAGTAAATCAATTGGAACTTATATTAATACCAAATAAGGTTTTTACTTAAACGCCTATATTACTATTACATAACTATATGTGCCCCTAATTATATATGACCAAACTAACCATATACTCCTTTAACCATGCCTGTTACTGCATATCATAAACTCCAAATTGATCCATATTACAATTGATTAAAAAAATTATATTTACCATATATAGGTGAACTATAACCCTAAATAATTAAAACATCTAATTGAATTTCAAAAATAAATAAATAACACAATTAATTGATTTGCATACCTGTAATGTACAGTTTTAGGTTCTAATAGCATCATGTCATATCATGACTCCCTTTTCTCAAGTTATAATCATCCTCTCCCTGCAAGTGAAGCCAAATTTCAAACATCATAAATGAAATGAAACAGTTTATGGTGGACATGAAAATAAAACTTAATCAAACACATTTTTTAAGTAGACCCTCAAATTGGATGTTTGTTCGATTTTGTCTTTTTCTTATAATATGAACTTATTATTTAGACTAAACCCAAACACCATGTTAAAACAAATATTCATATCAGCTTAAAAATTTCCTAACTAAGATTACCAATGCATCGTCATGGATAAGTTAGGGTCCTGATATAACTTAGGTATTCTTACGAATATAACACGTAAAATAAGCGTGCAGTGCTGCTCTGCAAGCAGTAACACTCGATGACAATACTCATACTTTGAGACACATAATTTACACAAAGAGTATAGAAAGCCAGATAATCAACTGTAATACACATGCCAATTACAAAAGTTCCATGTACAATAATTGTCCGATTTAATATAATGATACATTATTCTCATCAAATATCGCGCAACTCTCTTGTGACTGTTTTGCTTAAGTATTCCAGTGATCTGAATGCATTTCTTAGCCAAGTCCTTGCACAACCCACTGATTTATACCACCAACTAATACCCACTTATTAGCATATTTAAAACCTGAAACTCTTTGCAACTACATACTGATATTACATGATGTGAGTATGTGGACAACCAATTTCAGTTACTATCTTAGCTACATAATCTGCAACTTATGGTAATACAATCAAAATAACTTTTCATATTACTAATCTTAGTTACTTTCAATTTTCTGTATTTTGTCTATCTATAAATAACTCAATCATATTGAATCTTAAAACATAAGTCAATATGAGTAAATCTGAATCGATTGGCCAAAAAATCTTATTGCCATCAAGTATGATGGGGAAAATATCAAAGGTTGCTTCCACTAACCTACACAAGCATGATGACTATTGCAGGCAATATATCCGACGAAAGCTAATAGATATTGAAGACGTTCCTACACAGTGTGCAATGTGTATCTAGAAGACTTATGTTGATAATAAAAAGTAGGCATGTAGCCAATATTTGTTCACATTACAATCTATTCCATGTAATGTATTGCATAAAAACTTGATGCTGAATAAAAAAAATTCGCCCAAATGCAGTGATTCAAGTTTATCCTATCTACTCTATAAACTATGGCTGATAAATTCATTTTCCCCATCTTGCTCATCATTACACATGCATATATATTTGGTTCGAGCTAATAACAATACACAATAATTTAAAAACCATCGTATTCATTAAAACTTCATACATATTCAATTCATTTGTTCCCAAAACATTAAGTTTCATAATCAGACCATAAGCTTCACATAGTTATTGAAGGATTACATAAAAATACTACTAATCCCATCTTACCAAACCCAAAACACAAATAAAAAACCCATTGAAAACGCCTATTCATCATGGAGAGCCATGAAGCTGACATACCCATCTTTCTGGCTGATTGAGTCTTTAGACTTTTACAGTATCCCCACAACTGTAACCATCATCTTGCTTTCATTCTCACGAAGCTCCTTCAAAGATTCAATAGCATCAACAACTTCATTAGTTTGCAGCTCATGCTCTAGTTCACCCACAAACATACAAGTTTTTGCAATCGTAGCCTTGAGATAGTTAAACTGAGTACTCAATACGTTAGCAAAGATTTGTTCCAGGGTCTTTGTAAAACCCGCATGCTTTTACCATGAATAGTACCCTTAAGATCGTACGTACATGATTAGAACTTTCCTTTTATAACACATTTACGTTTCATGAATAAAAATTACAAGTATTAGGTACGTGTTATAACACGATAAGTATTTATTACGTATGAACACACGATAATTATTCCAATAATAATTATAATCACGAACATACGAACATGAAATCATGAACGTAAATTAATCACGAACTGATATTACGTATGTATATATATTTATTACGAACACGAATAAATATATTAAGTCACGATCGATAATTAATTAGAACACGTAATTTACGAACACGAGAACACACTATTATTTTAGACACGAGAAAGGTTCGAGCTACCCCCATGTGGGCCCCATGCCATGGCTACACCAAGAGAAAAGGGCCTAGCCCATAAGTTTTTACTAAACAAGGGGTTAAGGGAAAAACATGTTTCATTATTTACAAATCTAGAAAATAATTAAAACCCTAAAAGTTTTTCCTCCTCCTCCTTTGTTCTTTGGCCATCGGATTCAAGAACACCACAAGGGTGATTCGGTTTGATTTTGATCTTGGAATTATTACAAGGAATCGTGTGTTGTTAGCCTTAAAATGTGTGCGACTAACGGAATTACATTAGTTTCATAGCCGGGACTTGCAAGGACTAATATTGTCATATGTAATAGTCCAAGTCCCGTGCTATATATACCCCTCCATACTTCCATGAGGGGTGAGGCTTTTCATTTCTTTCTTGTCTTTCTCTCTCTAATAAACACACATTTATTAGAGCAACTCTCTCTCTCTAAAATGGCTAAACACCTCTATCACCCTCCCCGACCTCCGGATCTTTTACCCGTGTTTATAGTGAATCCAAGTTAACAATTGGCATCAGAGCTAACCGGGGGTGTTTCGTGTTTTTGTATTGGCGTGTTTGTGTTGTGGTGTCCATATTCAGATTTCTGGTCTCCGTCACTTGTCATTCTATCCGTTTCATTATATCTCTTTTATCTCTCTCTTTTCATATGATATATTTAATTCCGTTTATTAAATCTATGTCTCGTTTCTGTTTCTGTTTTGTCTCGGTTTCCAAAAACTGTTGATTCTATTCAACAATCTTTTATCATTTTTATTATTCTTATCTTTTTCTTTATTTCATTTCTTGAAAGTTAAAAAAAAAAAAAAGAGGACCAGATCCAGTTTCTTGGAAATAGCTCAAAAGGACAGAAAGATAACAGATCCATATTTTTCGGTTTTAAAACCCTTTTCCGATAAAGCATTCCGATGGAGTTTTCCGATGATGATTCCGATGGGTTTTCAGTTGCGCTTATTCCGATGGATTATTCGGATGATTATTCCGACGGATTTTTCCGATGAAACATTCCGATGGATCATTTAAAAACATTCCGATGGATGTATAAATCATTCCGATGGGGTGACTTTTCACACAACATTCCGATGGTTCTGAAAACTCAGTTGACTAAAAAAAAAAAAAAAAAAAACCAACATAACTTTACACCGAGTCAACTCGGTATTGACCGAGTTGACCGGGTTAACTCAACCGAGTCAATGAGTATAACTTCATTAAAACCAACTCATCCCATCAACCTAATTCAATAATACGCAAATCCAACTAAACACCATCTCAGACTCCACTTAAAAAAAGAAATGATCTCAGTTATGTTTCGTCCATATCTTTTGAAGATATGTGAGACCCTAAAGATCTCTTCAAAACAATAATCCATCACTGACCTTTCTCAAAACCGACATGCAATAAACATTAAACCTACCCGTGACCATCTCTCGCATAGATCTTGATGCTGCATCAACATAGTAATGAAATTAATGGTTGTATTTCTTTTATTATTGTTGGTGCGATAGATCTGTGTTTCTGAATTTACAAGGAAGAGATGAGGCGGAGAATACTTAGAATGATATTATGGTTGTTTAAGTGCTAGTGAAAGATATGATGTGATTGATTTGAGATTGAGGAGACTTCGTGGGTCACTGATGGAATATGAGGATGGAGAGATAAGGTTTTAGATGGCATTATAGTGGCTGAGATAAGTTGATAAGAAAGAGGCGGATGGAATTATATTTGGGATTAGGGCTAACTGTGAGTTTTCTTAGGCATAGATTATCTTTATATGTCTCTTTTCACAATATTTTCATGGGCTGGTACAATGAGGTGGACCGTGCATTCTTGTTGTGTTGGTTTTGACGAATTTTAATTGGGCCTAGTAATTTTATCAACAATATGAACCAAACTCAAGTGTTGGGCTATGCTTATTAGTGTCTAATTTTGGGCTGCTCATCACTTACCCGAATGTTTAAAATAGTGCTAAAATTCTTTGGTAAACCAAAGGCGTATAAGGGGTGGGAAAGTATGACGAATAATGGGTATATGGATTGATCAAGGTTTATGAAACCCCGCGCATCAGTTGGGTATATGATTGATTTGGGCTTCAAAGTCAAGTTTGCTAGACGACGTTGACGGTCTCTCTTTCTCTAGTCATCGTTGGTTCCCTAGTTAACGACACTCACTCATACTCAACACACACAACAACACACGAAGACAAAAACAAACAAACACCAAAACGATCCTTTAAGATTCACTGAAATTGTCAAAAACGGCTAGTATTCGGGCAAAGTAATGTCAAGTGATTACGAAGTGAATTTGGTATTTATTATTTGAAGGTAAAGTGGAATATCACGAAGGCGTCTACTCAATTCATCATCGAGCCTCTTTCACCCAATTCTATCGATTGATGATTCGCTTCAGCATTTATGATTGGGACTTGATTTATCTAGTTTCCACTGTCAAGGGGTGGATGGTCGACGACATGGACAACTATCACTTAAGGAGTTACGTTGTAGTGCTCAGTGTCACACTCACCTGTAGTTGTGGATACTTCAAGAGGTGTTTTACATCTTATACTACTCTCTTCTTTTATGTATAAGGTACTAAGAGACGTTTCTCTGCACCGTTCGTCAATCAACAACAGTGCTAAGCGTAAGTAACAAATTTGGGAGATTGTACTTCAGTTTCAAGTTTGGAATATCAGGTTTACTTCACCAGTGGTCACTACATATAGCCGAAAGAATACGAGGTCGGTAAGTTTAGCCAGAGAGTACAAGAGTAGAGATGTGATCAGCAAACAATTCTCACGAGCAACTTGAACTACAAAAGGTCAACAAAGATTTCTACTTCTGACACGAACATCTCACGATTCTGATTATACTTGTCAAATGATGCTCCCGAGTGTCCTTAACCACCATACTTTTGACAAGAACATCTCACGATTCTGTTCGTACACGACAGATGATGCTTTCGAAGTGTTCTTAACCTTCTTACTCCTGATAAGAACATCTCGCGATTCTGAGCGTACACGTCAGATGATGCTTCTGAGTGTTCGTCACCATCATACTTTCGACAAGAACATCTCGCGATTTTGACCGTACACGTCAGATGATGCTTCCGAGAGTTCGTAACCATCATGGGGGAAGAACGTGTACTTTTGGGTACTTAGTTCAACTTCCAGGGGGAAGTATTCTACAAGCGTGAGAAGATTTGTTGCTGATTTCTTACATGTTCCCCTAAACACATTATCATGAAGACCAAAAATGTCAAGGTAGCAGTTACTTGGTGGGGTTTACTTCTTCGTCGACAAAATTCCGCTGTGCACTTTAAATGTCAAAGATAGAAGATTGCTCAAGCTACAGGTTCTGCTCAAGACAGGGATATTGGTTTGGGGGGAAGCTGATTCAGAAGCTTCGTCAAAAAGAAGTCTATGAAGAAAGCTTTTCAAGACATGTGGTATGAATTGGGGGGAAGTTAATCCAGCTCATACATGATACAATGGTTCCTCAACAAGCAAAGACAAAGAGGATTCAAACTGGGGTATAAGTTTTTCTAGAAGACTTGAAGACAACCGTGTCATCCTCAGCATTGGAAGCAAACTTAATACTGTCATATTTTTGTTGTATTTGCATTTGTTAGGAACATTGTAAGTAATTCCGTATGTCACCACATTGGGGGAAGATTGTTAGCCTTAAAATGTGTGCGACTAACGGAATTACATTAGTTTCATAGCCGGGACTTGCAAGGACTAATATTGTCATATGTAATAGTCCAAGTCCCGTGCTATATATACCCCTCCATACTTCCATGAGGGGTGAGGCTTTTCATTTCTTTCTTGTCTTTCTCTCTCTAATAAACACACATTTATTAGAGCAACTCTCTCTCTCTAAAATGGCTAAACACCTCTATCACCCTCCCCGACCTCCGGATCTTTTACCCGTGTTTATAGTGAATCCAAGTTAACATGTGTGTTCATCCTTCTTGATTTCACGTAATCGGTATAACCTTTAACCTTTTCTTTTTATGTTTTGATTTATATAATCACATAAAATCATGATGTTTTTAATAAACAAATTAAAAACAATTAATATAAACATGTTCTAATAATGGGGTTAAACCAAATCAAGGGTTTAGGGGTGTTTTGTTTCTAGCCGACGCCTAACCGAGCCCCAAGAGGGTCTCGGCTTGGCTTACTTCGCACTACCGAGACCATATGGTCTCGATATGTTGGTGCTGGTCCCACGACAGCAGCAAGGCAAGGGCAAACCCTGACCTTGGTCGGGGTATGGTGATGGTTACGGGTCCGGTTCATGAATCATTTTTTTAAGGTTTATGATTTTTACAAGTTATGTTATTTTTTTAAGACTTAAATTAAATTAATTAAAAGCATGAACATGATTAATTTAATTTACATGACTTAGGTTATTAATTTAATTATTAATTCATGAATTTTAACCTAAGTATTTATTATTTAATTAGACTATATAATTAATTAATTATTAAAACCATGACTATAATTAATTAATTTACATGACTTAGGTTATATTATTAATAGATAATAATACATGTTTTAACCTAAGTATTTTACCTTATTTAATTAAAATCATGTTATATTTAATTAAATACTTTAACCTATAGTTTATTTAATTTACTTGTAATATTTAATAAACTATACTATATAATCACATGATTTAGAATATTAATTAGAAAACACTTAAGCTTGTGTAATTAGCTTAATTAACCAGCTTATATCTATTTATGGAAACTTTCTATTTTTTTTAGAAACTTATTTATTTAAGGCAGCTAATCTATTTATGGAAACTTTCTATTTTTAGAAACTTATCTATTTTAAGCAGTAATTCTATTTTTGGAAACTTTCTATTTTTGGAAACTTTCTATTTTTGGAATCTTTCTATTTTAGGAAACCTGCTATTTTTAGAAAGTTACTTATTATTACACAACAAGTATAATAATACATGAAATACAAGTAATACTTAATCAGAATAGACATAATATATGATAAACACAGTATAAAGCTTAAATCAGTAAAACATGACATGAACATATAAAACAAGTTAAGACCTGATATAAAACCAGTTACGTACTCAGTAATCAGATACTTATACACGTATGTATTTATGTAGCATTAGTGATACCGAAGTAGGACTCTCTTCCGTTCGTCTTCTTCGTTCACTGGACATAAGGTACGGATTCTCCGTCCTTTCAGTATGGACATTCTTTCCTTATTAGGATTCCCCGTATGCAGCCAACTGTTTTCCCTAGTATATGTTTTATATGTTTTGATTGCTTATGTTTAATTAGAATACCTAAAGCCATATACATGCATGACCAGTTTCACCTAGTTATGGAGGTACCATAACCATAACACTAGAGGCACTGGTGGTATGACTTCCCCATGGCGGAGTGATTGCTCATGGCGTCCTTTTTAGCTTTTGGCCATATTATTATTATTATCAGGTGGGGCGTATGGGCGCATGCTAGTTACATGTTTTTAGTAGATTACTCAGTGTGAATGTGGTGTGTGCCTTGCATCCTTCATAAGGAGCTGATCCCTCCTACCCAAAACCAGTATATTAAATTAGAGGCAGCCCCTCTAATTTGCATGACGAGGTCATCCCTCCAAGTATTCATGCACGTTGATATTTCATGACCTATATTGGCTAATGGTAAAATATGTTAAACAATTTTTACAAGATAAACATAAGGCTTTTCAAACTATAAAACCAGTTTTACTAAGATATAACCGGGTTATTCAGGACTTAGTTTCTTCCGTTGTTTCATGCTTATATGCTTATATTATTCATGCTTTACTTGTACATCCATGCACTGAGCGTATTGCTCAGCCGTTTTCCTTTTCATGTTCCCAAAACGGCAGGTACTCAGGGACACTCGTAGACTTTAAGCGTACGTGCATATGGACTGGAAGCTTTCTAGCCTTCTTTACTTTATGCATTTATCTATACTTTGATACTCATTTCCATGGACATAGTTTAGTCCTTTCATTTACAGTACTTATGTTTTTGTGTGATGAGTTCTACTTTTGGACTACCGATGTTTGATTATGGTATTTTCCTTTATGGTCATGTAATGTTTAGACATTTATACTTGTATGCTTTGATGATACGCTATAATCGCGCGTGACATTCCATTTATCGAAATGGAGTGTTACAATTATGGTATCAGAGCCAAGGCTTCGACCTGTAGGCTCTCAAAACATGACCTGTGATTAGTGGGTAGTCATTATGATCTTCCTAGAACTGACAGTCGGTTTTCATGCATCCATCATTTTCATGCATACATATATATGTCATTGTCGCAGATTTATGACTAAGTAATGGTTGGTACAGGACTGGCCCTATTTAGTCGCATGTGTTTTATCGAAACATTTAAATTTGGGACCGACCCATAGGCGTCCCCTCGCCATGTCTTTTATTTTGGGTGAACTGACCATAGACGTTCACTCTCGAGCATACAAAGTTTTCATAAAACTGCATCATGCATTCATGTACTAGTTTTCCTACATAAAATTTTTCTCATGATTTATTGGTATAAATTTTTTTCATGTATATATTTTATGTTTTGATCAGTTTAATCATGTATTTTATGTTATACTGTCAGATGGTTCTCACACGCGAACAGGAACAACTCAATGCAGCAATCCAAGCTACAATGCAAGCTTTGCTTCCTCAGTTGAGGAACGACATCAGGGCTGAGGTTCAAGCTGCCAACAATCAGCAGCATCACCCAGCACCTCCTCCTCCTCTAGTGACATTGGCTACATGGCTGGAGAGATTCAACAAGCTCTGTCCTCGAGCTTTCGAGAGAACAGATAGCCCTAGTGAAGCTGAAAGCTGGTTGGCTCACATCGAGAAGATCTTCGATGCTATGGGTTGTGACCCCGTCTTCAAGTCGAGGTTGGCATGTTACCGGTTCGAAGGCGATGTGTTAAATTGGTGGTTAGCATTGAATTAGTCTGAGGGAGGTGATAATTGGGTGGCTGGTTTGACATGGGCTCAGTTCAGAGATAGGGTGATGGAGCAGTTCTTTCCCAAGGATGAGCAAGACAAGCTGAAGAGGGAGTACCATGGGATCCGACAGAGAGCTTGGGAGAATAACAACGAGTTCATGCAGCGCTTTCTTCGCTTAGCTGGTTTCCTTGGTGCAGCGGCAGGTACTCCTGAAGAGCAGGCACACCACTTTAGGTGCGCTCTTCGCACATCGGTCGCAATCAACTTGGTGTGTGCTACGTTCAACACGGTAGCACAAGTGGCCGATGCAGCACGTAAGCTGGAGATGCTGCAAGAGAGAGATGAGTTCGGGGAAGCAGAGAGACCCGAGAAGAGGTAAACATTCGTATTTAAGCGGTGACCTATCCGTATTCTTTCAGTATATGTCAATAATTCATCTCTTTAAATTGTATCTTCCAGGCAGAAGACTTGGGACCGGTCTCAGCCGGCTACTCAACAGCAGCCTAATCAGCCCAAGGGAAACGGTCAGACTAACGACCGTTCTGCTACGGATAAGCGTGGTGGTAATGATAATTACTGTAACAGCACGGGACACTCCAACAGCAGCAGGTCCTTATACTTACACATTTTCTTATGATTTCATGTTATAACTCATAATTCTGACACATTAGCAAATCTTCTACCAGGAACCATGGAAACGGTAGGGACCAGAACCAGAGAGGTTCACAGCCTAGCCGTCCAGCTATCACTGGTATTCAATCTTACGATTATCCGCATTGTCCTTTGTACCCTATTATCATGTCTCATGTATAATGTCTTATCAGGTTCTCAGCCAGTCAGGACACCTGCTGGAGGATACACTCATCCTCTTTGCTCTACTTGCCACCGTAGGCACCCAGGGCCATGTCGCCGCGACAGTGACGCATGCTTCAAGTGTGGTCTTCCTGGCCATCGCATGAAGGACTGCCGCAAGGGCGAGATGGAGGGCACATCGGGACATGCTGATACCAAGCCGCCTCCTACCACTGGACGCGTCTACACGACATCTTGCGATCAGGCCAACAAGTCTACAGGTACCATCACTGGAATCTTGTATATGTATGGTCAAGCTGCATGTGTTCTGTTTGATACGGGTGCTACTCACTCGGTCATTTCTACTGCTTATGCCAAGAATGCTAGGATACTCCCCATGCCACTAGAGAATAGACTCAGTATTTCCACGCCTTTGAGAGACTCTGTACTTATCACCCATGTGTACAAGAGTCTTCCCCTAGAGTTTGACGATAAGGTTCGTCCTGTTGACGCACTTCCGCTGGACATGAATGACTTTGACATGATTTTGGGCATGGATTGGCTATCCAAGCATCATGCTACCATAGACTGCCATTCATATCGATTCATCTTCGGTGATGTTAATGCACCTGAGTACATTCATAACAGGTTCGTACCCGGTAGGTCTGTACAAATCATATCAACCCTGCAAGCACGTGCACTACTGTCACATGGATGCGAGGGTTATCTAGCTACGGTTCATGACATGCATGCTGAATCCCCATAAATTCAGGATCAGCCGATAGTGTCAGAATTTCAAGATGTATTTCCAGAAGAACTTACAGGCATACCACCTGCACGTGAAGTGAAATTTAATATCGAGCTCATCCCAGGAGCTGAGCCGATTTCCAAGGCTCGTTATCGCATGGCTCCCATAGAGTTAAAGGAGCTGAAGGATCAACTGCAAGAACTTCTGGAACGAGGTTTCATTCGACTGAGCGCATCTCCATGGGGCGCACCGGTCTTATTCGTTAAGAAGAAGGACGGCAGTATGCGTCTTTGCATAGACTATCGCGAGCTCAACAAGATTACCATCAAGAATAGGTATCCACTCCCACGTATAGACTATCTGTTTGACCAACTCCAAGGGGCCAAACACTTCTCCAAGATCGATCTTAGGTCAGGCTACCATCAGCTACGGGTTAAGGAGCAGGACAACGCCAAGACTGCCTTCCATACACGCTATGGCCACTACGAATTTGTAGTCATGCCATTCGGCCTGAAAAATGCTCCAGCAGTGTTCATGGATTTGATGAAGCAGAAGTTAGTATCTGCACCTATTCTTACTCTCCCATATGGTACGGGTGGATTTCAAATCTACAGTGATGCATCGGGGAAGGGACTTGGCTGTGTTCTCATGAAACATGGGAAAGTGATCGCGTACGCTTCACGACAACTTAAGCCTTATGAGGAGAATTTCCTACGCACGACTTGGAACTTGCTGCAGTCGTGTTTGAATTGAAGATATGGAGGCACTATTTGTATGGAGAATCATGTGACATTTTCACGGACCACAAGAGCTTGAAGTATATCTTCACTCAGCGTGAATTGAACATGAGACAGAGGAAATGGTTAGAGCTGTTGAAGGATTATGACATTAATCTGCAGTACCATCCCGGCAAGGCGAATGTAGTAGCAGATGCACTTAGCAGAAAGTCCGGAATGATCAACATAAGATTGAGGAGGAAATCATAAGAGACTTGGAGCGACTAGACATAGAGATCATGGTACATGGACAACACGGTTATTGGGCTAATCTTAGAGTAGAAACCGAGTTACTCTCTAAGATCAAGGAAGCTCAGAAAGATGATGGAGAAATCTGGGCGATAATTCAGAATTTGGAGAAGCAGACAGAATTCAGAGTAGATGCAGATGGTATCTTATGGCAGGGCATGAGACTTTGTGTTCCTAATGATCAAGAACTCCGGGATGCCTTGTTAGGTGAAGCTCATAGATCCCCATTTTTTATACATCCTGGTTCGACTAAGATGTACCATGACATCAAGCAGTACTTTTGGTGGAGTGGTATGTAACAGGATGTTACCACTTACGTCTCCAAATGTCTTACCTGCCAGCAGGTTAAGATCGAGCATCAGCGATCTGGCGGTCTCCTTCAACCGTTAGATATTCCAGAGTGGAAGTGGGACAAAATCACCATGGATTTTGTTACTGGTCTTCCGCAAACCAAGAGGAAGCACGATGCAATTTGGGTTATCGTAGATCGACTTACCAAATCAGCTCATTTCCTACTGATCCGCAAGGAAGATCCGGTCAGTAAACTCACTGATACGTATAGAAGGGAGATCATGAGACTCCACGGTGCTCCATCCAGCATCGTCTCAGACAAAGATCCTCGATTCACTTCGCGATTTTGGAAAAGTCTGCAGAAAGCTTGGGGTACACAACTTAAGCTTAGCAAGGCTTTCCATCCTCAAACAGACGGGCAGTCGGAGCGGACGATTCAGACATTGGAAGACATGTTGAGGTCATGTGCGTTGGAATAGACGGGTGATTGGGACGATTATATCTGTTTGGTGGAGTTTGCATACAACAACAGTTGGCACGCAAGTATCAAGTGTGCTCCTTTCGAGATGTTGTATGGCAGGAAGTGTCGCGCCCCAATCTGCTGGGATCAGGTTGGTGATCGAACACTTGAAGGACCAGAAATCATCGAGTTGACTAATGAGAGGGTCGCAGTAGCTAAGCAGAAACTTCAAGAAGCACAATCACGTCAGAAGAGCTACGCAGACTGATAGGTGTGAAAACACCCATCCTTTTACCACTTAATTCTGGCTAAAACGAGACCAAAACACGTATTTAATATCATTTGTTTGGAATTATGCGTGGTTTTTGTGTTTATTGTGTTTTCAGAGTCGACCGGATGAATATTGAAGAAAACATGGGATTGCACGGGTTTTATCGAAGAAAAAGACTCAAGACGAAGTCTATTGTCCAAGAGATGCAAAAGATTTGAAGTCATTGTGCCTATTTGAAGAATTTATCGAAGAATAGAGCTAAAGATGGAAGATTCATATATGTCGAAGAACTCAAGTCTATTAAACAAAAGATTATAAGACGAGTTGGAATTATTCACCGACACTTCTCAAATCCAAGTCGGAAACGTTTATTTAAAGAAGCGTGAAGACTAAAGAAGGAAGAAGGAAAAGAAGCCCAAGCCAAGGCCCAATCACAAGCCCACCACCATTACACACGCCTATATAAAGGCCTTACCTCACAAATTTTCACACATTTAGTTAGTTTTAGTTTAATTTTCATTCTCTCTAGTTTTAGAGAGAGAAAGTTCAAAACTTTCTCTCACTAGATTTCATCTTTTTCTCTTTCAAATTCAAACATTTTGTATTACTTTTTCATTAATCAAGTTCAAGTTTTTATCTTTTAATCTCTAATCTCATCCTTCCTTTCTTTTACTTTTATTGATTTTGGTACAAATTTCGTATGATCCGTGTTGTTCATCAATAATTTGTGCTTAAAAAGTTGATTTCTTTTTATGTTTCCTTAAGATTATACACTAATAAGCTTTAAGATCCTTGTTCTTATTGGTTTATTGGTTGATTTCGCTTATTTTACTTTTTAAGATTTTTATGAAAAGTTCATCTTTTTCTTGATTTTATTTAAAAGTTGTTTATTTGAAGTTAGATAAGTTGTTCTAAAGTGCTTATTTGATCAGTATTTCATTGGATTCGAGTTTGTTTTGGGAGTTAGCTTATTCCATAAGCTTATTTCCCTTGCTAAGATTCGAACTTGCACCATTTTCGGAAAGGGCAAAGCCCTTTTCCGACCGTGTTTTCCGACCAGCAACACCCCCTCATTCCGATCATATGATCGGAAAAGGGTTTTGGACATTCCGACCGTAGTCCATTTCAAGTATTCCAATTGTTTCATTTTGCCCTATATTTCGATTGATGCCATTTTCATTATTCCGATTGGTAAGTTTCCCCGTATTCCGATTAGAACTCAATTGAATATTCCGATTGGCCCAGTTCTTTCATATTCCGATTGCACCCCTTTTTTATTATTCCGATCACTTGATCGGAATACATTCCGATTTGCTCCCTTTTCTAGTTATTCCGATCTTAATATTTTTGCTTTGTTCCGTTCTTACTTTCTTTTAGTACTTTTCAATTAAGTTCTTATTTTTCACGAAGTTTTCCAAGAGTTAGTTTTAATTGAATGTCCATTTATTTTTCTAATATAATCTTTAAAGTTTTCAAACATCTAATTTTAAACTCGTCTTTTCACTTTAATCATTTAAGTCTTTAATTTTACTCTTCGACACTTAATTTCTTGTCATTAGTTTAAAATAGATAAACAAACCAATCACCTTTTCATTAACCAAGAACAAATCATTCCACTTAAAGCCGAGATCAATTCGAGAGGATTGTGAGATAAAATTGAACCATAGAAAAACACTAGTATTAAATGGCGCCGCTGCCGGCTCTTCTCGTTAAGATCAAAAGTTTTTTGTGAGAACTTGGATTTTGGGATCCGTTCCCCGTGAACGTTAATTTTTCATAAAAATTTTCAAAAAATCCTAAAAAATATAAAATTTTCAAAAATACAAAAAATTAAAAACATAAAAACCAAAAATATTTTTGTTTTGTTTTTTCTTTGTTCGTTCTTTTGCAGGTGTATGCGCACTCGATCTACGTCTTATCAAGAGCCCGAGCCTCTCGATAACTTAGACATGGCCGGTGTACAAAACAACAACAACATACCACCTCCAAACAATAATAATAATAACAACAACAACCCGCCTTTCAACAACATGAATAATAACAACAACAATGAGCCTCTTCCGGATAATCGCCCGATGATTGAACTGCTGCAAGCTCATGTAGACGGCAACACTGATCCAATTGTCATACCTCCAATTGCCGCCAACAACTTTGAGCTAAAATCAGGCTTTATCCAGATGGTCTCTGCTCAACCATTCTTGGGGCGTACCATTGATGACCCACATGACCACATCAAGAGATTCCTGCAACTCACTAACACGGTCAAGTTCAATGGTGTTCCACAAGAGGTTATCAGGTTACAACTTTTTCCCTTTTCTTTAGAGGGACAAGCCCGCCATTGGCTTGCTAAGGAACCGCCACAGAGTATTCTCTCGTGGACGGATTTGGAAACCAAGTTTATCAATTACTTTTTCCCACCCTCTCGTACTACCGCTTTGCGGAATGAAATCATAAATTTTGAACAAAAGTACGATGAGTCGTTCAGTGAATCTTGGGATCGTTTTAAAGATCTTTTAAGAAAATGCCCACAACATGGTTTTACCAAAGTACATCAAATTAATACTTTTTACAATGGTTTAAGCATGAGTGACCAAGATTCACTGAACAGTGCCTCGGGGGGTAATCTTTTGGCTAAGACTTCCAATGCTGCTTGGGATATCATCGAGAATAAGTCTCGTGTGCAAACCAAGAGTGTTCGGACCAATGTCGCTAGTGCTAGCACTAGTGACATCGACAAGCGATTGGACAAAATCACTGTGCTTCTTGAATCGCTTGTTACCCACACCGTCAGCAACAACAACAGCAACAACGCTAAAAACGCTCAAGTTAATGCTGTCAGCCAACCTTGTGAGATATGCGGTGGTCCTCACTCTTACACTACTTGTACTGCCACCCAAGACTACCCTGCTGAAAATGTGAATGCAACATATGGCACCTATCCTCAACCTGCTTATCAAGCTAGACCTCAAGGTGACCGTAATTTGCTTAGCTACCGCTCCAACAACTACCTCTCACCACCCGGTTTTCCTCCAAACAACCCAAACCAACAACAAAACCTCAATCGCCCTCCTCAACAACAACAACCTCGTACACCATACATCCCACCTCACAAACAGCAACAACCACCTCAACGAAACAACCAAGTCTACCAGCAACCTGCTTATCAACCACCCGCATACACTGCTCCTTCCAACCAAACCCCCACATCACATCAAGACATTGGAACCTACATGAGGACTAACGATGTGATCGTGGATAATCTCCAACAGGAAGTGCGCAACTTGAAAGCAGACCTGATGAAACAAGGGAATGATCTGAGAGCTGATATGAAGAACACTATGGATAGTCAAACGAATGACTTAAGAAACATGATGGCTAGTTTCTTCCACGGTAATCAATCCTCTTCTTCGGGTACTCTTCCGAGTAACACCGTTGCGAATCCAAGAGGGGAGATGAAAGCAATCACCACTCGCAGTGGTAAAGGTACCAAGGAACCCGAGCTTCCTATACCTCCACCGGTGATTGTGACTAAGGAGAACGAGTCACCTGCTCCTATTCCTCATCCTTCTCCTTCCCCAATTTCCCCACCTCTTCCTTCTACCCCTCCTCCACCCAAGGATGTGAGTGATCCTATTCTTCCAAAGCCTTCCTCTTCTTCCAATATACCTTATCCATCTAGGTTGAGGAAAGAGAAGCTCAAAAGCAAGGACGATATTCAGGTTTCTAACTTTCTTAAAATGTTTAAACAACTGAATTTCAATATCTCCTTCGCTGAGGCTCTCGCTCACATGCCTAAGTACGCGAAAATGTTTAAAGATCTTCTGAGCGACAAGGAAAAGCTCCTCGATATTGCCAACACCCAACTTAATGAGAACTGTTCTGCAGTGCTCTTAAGGAAATTGCCAACCAAGCTTGGTGATCCGGGTCGTTTTTAATCCCTTGCAATTTTCCGGGAGTAGAGAATTGCATGGCCCTAGCCGATCTAGGTGCCATTATTAATCTAATGCCTCTAAGCGTTTGGAAGCAATTATCTCTCCCAGAGTTAGTCCCCACCAAAATGACGTTAGAATTAGCTAATCGTACGGTTGCTTATCCAGTGGGGATTGCCGAAGACGTCTTTGTAGGAGTCGACAAATTCACTTTTCCTGCCGATTTCGTCGTCGTCGACTACGAGATGGACCTTCGTGTTCCCTTGATCGTGGGTCGTCCATTCCTGAGGACCGGTCGCACTCTCATCGATGTTGAAGCCGGTGAGCTTATCATGAGAGTGGGTGACGATAAAATCGTCTTCAACATGGGAAAGTTGTCTAAACAACCTTATTCAAACGAGAGTGTTAATTGTATTGACATTCTTGATGAGGCTTGTGAAGAACACTTCCAAAATGCTTGCAAAAGTATTCCTACCTCTCTTCCCAATGTTGAAACCGTTGCCTCTATCGATTCATCATTGTCTCTATTTGGAGATAGTGATCTGTTTTGGAACAATCTTGAAGACACCATGGGAGATGTGAATTTAGCTACTGATGATTCTCCCACCGATGGGGATGAAGACATGAATTTTTTTGACAATCTTCTCAACAAAGACAATCCTTCTCCTCCATCTCCCACGGTCATTGCTATCGATACTCCGACTTCGAACACGCCTCCCGTCGAAAATCCTCCGGATTTAGAACTTAAGGAGTTGCCGCCCCATCTCGAGTATGTGTTCCTTGACGAAGAGAAGAAGTCGCCAGTCATTATTGCTAAGGACTTGAAAGATGAAGAGAAGACTCGTCTGATCGCCGTGCTGAAAGCTCATAAGAAGGCTATTGCTTGGAAAATCTCTGATATTCGTGGAATTGATCCTCACTTCTGCACACACAAAATTCTCATGGAGGACGACTTTAAGCCCACTATTCAAAGCCAACGAAGGGTGAATCCAAAAATACATGAAGTCATCAAAACAGAGGTTATCAAACTTCTTGATGCGGGTATGATTTACCCTATTTTGGATTCACCATGGGTTAGTCCAATCCATTGTGTGCCCAAGAAGGGAACCGTTGTTCCCAATGAACACAATGAGTTGATTTCCACTCGTCTCGTTACTGGGTGGAGAGTTTGTATAGACTACCGCAAACTCAATGATGCCACGAGAAAGGATCATTTCCCTCTACC
The DNA here is from genome assembly GCA_025667525.1 of Glebionis coronaria. Classification (NCBI taxonomy): domain Eukaryota; kingdom Viridiplantae; phylum Streptophyta; class Magnoliopsida; order Asterales; family Asteraceae; genus Glebionis; species Glebionis coronaria. The sequence goes on along the minus strand of JANFOE010001489.1, from coordinate 744,733 downwards.
TTTTATGGACCAAATGCTTGAACGTTTAGCGGGTAATGAATATTACTGCTTTCTTGATGGTTTCTCGGGTTATTTCCAAATACCCATCGACCCCCAAGATCAAGAGAAGACAACATTCACTTGTCCCTATGGCACTTTTGCTTACAAAAGAATGCCTTTTGGCTTATGCAATGCCCCCGGGACTTTCCAAAGGTGCATGTTAGCTATCTTCCATGACATGGTTGAACAAACCATGGAAGTCTTCATGGATGATTTCTCGGTCTTCGGGGATTCCTTCTCTTCTTGCCTTGCCAATTTGGAACGTATGCTTAAGCGGTGCGAAGACACTCGCCTTGTTCTGAATTGGGAAAAATGCCATTTTATGGTAAAAGAAGGCATTGTGCTGGGACACAAGATTTCCAAAGCCGGTCTTGAAGTAGACCGTGCTAAAGTCGATGTTATCGCCAAGTTGCCTCCACCTTCAACCGTGAAGGGTGTGAGAAGTTTCCTGGGTCATGCGGGCTTCTACCGTCGATTCATCAAAGATTTTTCTCAAATCGCTCGCCCGATGACCCACCTCTTGGAAAAAGATACTCCTTTTATCTTTTCCAAAGAGTGTCTTGAAGCCTTCAACTCACTTAAGGATAAGCTCACTAAGGCACCCGTCTTGGTTACCCCTAATTGGGAGCTTCCCTTTGAGCTGATGTGCGATGCTAGTGATTTTGCTATTGGAGCGGTTCTGGGACAAAGAGTGAACAAACACTTCCAACCAATCCATTACGCTAGCAAGACAATGACAGGGGCACAATTGCATTATACGACAACCGAAAAAGAGCTTTTAGCTGTTGTCTATGCTTTTGAAAAATTTCGCCCCTATCTTGTCCTTTCCACCACAATCGTGTATACCGATCATTCCGCGCTGAAGTACTTGTTGACAAAGCAAGATTCCAAACCAAGACTTCTTCGCTGGGTTTTGCTGCTCCAGGAATTTAAAATCGAAATTCGCGATAAAAAAGGAGCTGAAAACCTAGCCGCGGATCATCTCAGTAGACTTGAGGATCCTTACCAAGGGGATCATCCGACCAAAGAAATCAATGATTCTTTTCCCTTGGAGACCTTAATGTCTATAAATTCGACTGCTGATGAAACCCCGTGGTTTGCGGACATTGCAAACTACTTAGCGGGTGGAATTCTAGTTGACGGGTTAATATCCCAGCAAAAGAAGAAGTTCTTCAAAGACATTAAGACTTATTTCTGGGATGACCCGTATCTTTTCAAACAATGTGCTGACTTGATTATTCGCCGATGTGTTGATGGACCGATAGCTTTTGAAATCCTTGATGCTTGCCATAAAGGACCCACCGGTGGTCACTTTGGTCCCAACTACACGGCCAAAAAAGTGTTTGACTCGGGATTTTATTGGCCCTCCATATATCGTGACGCTCACAATATGGTTAAACGATGTGATGTTTGCCAAAAACAAGGCACGATCACACATAAAGACGAGATGCCTCAGAATTTCATTCAAGAGTGTGAAATCTTTGATGTTTGGGGTATCGACTTTATGGGGCCATTCCCTTCTTCTAAAGGAAACAAATACATCCTTGTAGCCGTTGAATACGTCTCCAAATGGGTTGAAGCCAAAGCTTTACCCACTAATGACACAAGGGTGGTTTGTAACTTTTTGAAAGCTCTTTTCGCTAGATTCGGTATGCCTCGTGCCATTATTAGTGATCGTGGGACTCATTTCTGCAATGACCAATTCGCTAGAGTCATGGCTAAGTACGGTGTAAACCATCGTCTTTCCACAGCCTACCACCGACAAACTAATGGCCAGGCTGAAATATCCAACCTAGGACTTAAGCGAATTCTGGAAAGAACCGTGGGAGAGCATCGTGCCTCATGGGCTGATAAACTTGATGATGCTTTGTGGGCTTTCCGTACTGCTTACAAGACCCCGATCGGCTGTACGCCTTATCGTCTTGTGTACGGGAAAGCGTGCCACCTCCCCATTGAGTAGGAGCACAAGGCTTACTGGGCCTTGAAGTGGGCTAATTTTGATATTAACAAAGCCGGTGACCTACGCAAGATCCAACTCAATGAGCTTAATGAACTCCATAATGAGGCTTATGAAAATTCTTTGATCTATAAGGAAAGAACTAAGCTCATTCACGACTCCAAGATCAAAAACCGAGAGTTCCATGTTGGAGACAAAGTCTTACTTTTTAACTCTCGGTTGAAAATCTTTTCGGGCAAGCTGAAATCTCGTTGGTCCGGCCCATTCACCATTGCCCAAATTTTTCCATATGGTACTCTCGAGCTCGCTCAACCTAATGGACCTAATTTTAAGGTGAATGGCCAACGAGTGAAGTTGTACTTTGGTGAGGACACCTCTCAGGAGGTGATTCCATCCCTCACCACGTTCCCCATGAACTAATTTTGGGTCGAGTCAGGCTCGTGACTCGGTTATCAAAAACAAGCGCTCCTCGGGAGGCAGCCCGAGTATCTATCCTTTTATGTTTTAATCCCCTAAGTGTAGGGGGGACCTGTATAGGTGTTTGTTTTTGTGTGGTGATGTGATTACAGGGATAAGTGTACTCTTGGACTATTTGAAGAACCGTGCTCCCGTGTTATCCGAAATCCGGTTCTATCTCTCAACTATCGTGATTCAATTTTCTTCATAACTAACATCTGAAATTGATCACTTTAGGCGTCTCTTCCTTAACTTGAGTTAACCAACGTGCACAATGTCATAAGTGTAGGGGAGACTTTTCCCACATGCTTAAACATTGAGGACAATGTTTATCTTAAGCGTAGGGGGGACTTCTATCGAAGTTTTAAGTGGACTTTTCCATGAAAATGCCTTCATTTAACCGGAAAATCTTATTTTTCAACATTTTTCAAATTTTTTATCAACTTTGGCCATTTAGTCGTAATTTTTAAATTTTTATCATTGCTTTCATATGTATATATCCCGCAATAAATTCAAAAATCTTAATAAAGTGGTGTAGCTAGTTTAGAAGTCTTTGACATATTAGGCCCGTTGTGTTTATTTTGACTCAACCCGAATAGACTTATCCAAGTTTATTCTAGCTAGTATCCTTAACCATGTAGACCTTAATTGGTTTATTAGGCTAAGTGTCCACGAGTCTCATTACTTGAGATTTTAAATTGTAGAGGACGAGAAATGATAGAGTCAATTATAAGTCGGTATTCTTGCACAAGCTCACTTGGTGTAATTATTTGCCTATTCTCCCATCACTTGCTAATAATTTATCTGCAATAAGTAAGGTCGTACGATTTGAAAAGTTACTTAGCTTCTAGCCCAAGATCGTTTAAAAGTTGCTCGGTAATGATAAGAGTTCATAGCCAAGGCATAACTTATGAAGCGGGGCGCGAAGATTGGCGAGTCCGAAAAGGCCCTAACAAGGCATGAGGATTCCATTTTATTGCTAAAGATCCAAGGTGATGTGAAAAGCATTATTCCCAAAGTCAATATGAAGGATCAAGACTCACGACGAAAAGCAATCAACTCCCATAAAGATCATGGAGAAGTCTATCCGAAAAGACCCTAACAAGGTATGAGGATAAATAGATCCAAGTCCGAAAAGGAGGCGGATCGTTGTATCTCAAAATCCCAAATAGAGATTGAAGAAATAATCATGAAATCATGGTCAACAAAGTTGGAGTAACCCTCAAAAGTCTCCAAGTGAAGAAACTCTATTACGATGAGAAGACCATTATCTCAAGAACGTCTCTCAAGATATGAAGTATGAAGTACATGCCAAATATCGGCCCGAGAAAGGTCTCAAATCGCGAACCAAGTTATGCCAAGATATGAACTTTTTGATATCCCGAGAAGCAGTTTTAAGAGATTTTGTCCTTTAGCTAACTATTGATCAAATCGTCTGTAGAATATTGATAACCTATGAATCTATGAAGTGGGTTGATGTTTTCTAGTGAGAGAAACTAGAGAGAGAAAGAGAGAGAAAACTATGTGTCTTTTATTAATATGAAAGTTTCAAATGAACAACAACCAACCCCTAGAATATTGATAACCTATGAATCTATGAAGTGGGTTGATGTTTTCTAGTGAGAGAAACTAGAGAGAGAAAGAGAGAGAAAACTATGTGTCTTTTATTAATATGAAAGTTTCAAATGAACAACAACCAACCCCTTTCCATGGTGGAAAGGGGTATTTATACTTCCAAGCAACATTGGGCTTGGGCCGGTCCATGACAAGCCCATGGACCGGTTCTTACTTAACTTAATAAGTAACAATTAACTATTTGTTAACAACGAGCTATTACAACATAAATCATATTGTGGAGTGACCGATACTTCTAATATACGTTAAAACGTATTTCTAACAATCTCCCCCTAAGGGAGGTCACTCCACGTTACAAAGTTCTAAACCTAGCATACTATACTAAGTCTTCGTTTTCTTCTTTTCTTTCTTTTGTTGTGAATATGTTGGTTTGATCTTTTTGGCTTTGGCTTGATAGCATTGTTCTTTTGGCCTTTCACGTGCGATCTTTGCCTACTTGTGAATTTTGCCTCCTCGTGACTCCATGTTCCACACACTTATGTCTTTTTGTTGAATTCTCGAAAGTTTCAGAGTTTGTTACAGCGGAAGACTTCATCTTGTACTTTCTTGAATTTTTGCTGAACTTTGATGCAGAAAGACATAAGCATGTGGGAACGACTTCTACAGGTACACCGCAACACCACCGTCTTTAACTGGTACACAACAACGCCACCGTCTTCAACAGGTACACAGCAACGCCACCGTCTTTAACAGGTACACAGCAACGACACGAATAAAATGGCTTTGAACATTTTATTCTAATTCAGTAGCATTTTACCTCCGGTCCGTGAAGACCGTTGGACGATATTAGATATCGTACCCGTGACGGATAGTTTCAATTAAGTAACTTCCTGACAAACCCGTTCTCTTTATTCGACCGTCCAAAGCTGACTGCGAACATAAAGATTGAATCACTTGGATAATTTATCCTTGTGATTTGAAGCCGTCAATTCATGAAACCTGGAACAAGTGAATTTCAATTAAGATTTTCACCATCGTTGCTTTCCAGTTGTCACGAGCTCAATTCATAAAGAATCTTGCACGTCACCTACCAAGTGCTGTTTGATGTTAACACTAGAAGGATTTCCACTCGTCACTGTGATCAATAAAGAGTCACTCTGAGTGTTCTGGCAAGATCATATGATAATGCGTAGAGGCCTGGAACGAGTTTAAGTTCAATTAAAAATTAAACCACTGTTTCTTTCCAGTTTTTTCACAAGATTGGTTCTAAAAGAACCGCACGTGTAACCTACCATGAGCTTGTTTGATGTTGGCTCAAGCAGGATTTCCATCTTCATTGTAATACTTGCGTATTACTCGGATGTTCTGGCAATATTAAAGGAATACTGCGTAGGACTCATGAAAATCTCTTACTTTTCACAGTGTGTGAGAAAGCAAGGAATAAATGGAAAGTGTCCTAATGAGACTTTTGATGATCTCTTGGCTCTAGACTCGATTGTGCGTTTTGATTTAGTGAGCGATGGCTGGAGAGGAGTGCCACCTTTTCAATACCAGTCTATTCGGAGTGAATAAACCAATAGATAACGTGTTGATCTCCGTGTGATTAAAACAAATACCTTTTGAGAGATATTTGAGTTAGCTGGGAAGGGTTGTGCATTGCATCACTGGGTCCATGATGTCTTTCTTCAATACCGAGAATCATTAGCAAAAATGACCTCAATAGCATATGTATTGACCCGGTTTCTGCCTAAAGTTGTAAGGAGGGCTTCTTTCTTTACACCCTTTATCTTTACAATTCTTTTTCATTCTTCAACCCCTTCAATGCTTACCAATACGTCATCACTAGCACCTTGTTGTGATTGTTCCAGTGCTAGCTTAAGTACTTGGTCGGCATTCAGCTACGTTCACATTCTTTCTCCATCTTTCCTAGGACTTCTAATTCTATCTAGGGAATTGTCCTTGGGAAGATTCCATCGGCTCTGATGAATCATTGGACTAAGCCTATTCCTACCACCCTTTTGTCACCACATTCGTCGTGAATTAAGCGTGTTTTGGGAAGGAATTGCCACCATGAAAAATCATTGAAAATCACTTAAGGTACTTGTGATATTGAAATCAAAAGTTTTGTACCTTAGGTGTTTTGTTCATCAAAAACGCCCCCCCTTAACACGTGCTTTACACATATTAAGTTGGATAATCGTTAAGTCTTTTTCATATTTTAGCCAAGTATCATTTAAATCTCCTTAATCCCATTTTCTCCCCTTACCCAAAATGTTAACCATTAATATTTGGGATATTGAATGGATTAACCGGTCTTTGGGTAAAAATGAAATCGATGTTTGGCCATAGAACATGTTCATGCTCCCCCTTAAGTTAATAAGGGATAGTTGTAGTGCTTTAGTATGATATATTTTGAAAGATTTAGAATCTCGTGAGAAATTCTTGAAAAATTATCATACCTTAACACTACATCAAGCCATTAAAGCACAATATTCACAAATATACATATTCACAATTGAAAAACCAATATAAAGTGGACCTGAAATGTACGACCCATTAGATGGATCGTTGCAGTAGCTTGTGGTGCACTAAATATGGTCTACCACCAACGAATCTTTCCAAGCTCCTCATCAATCTACGTTCACGGAGCTTTTGATCAATCTTCTTGATCACATAATTCGCCATCTGTCGATAACCCTTATGCCAATCCTCGGTCATCTCTGGTAAAGTCCCACCTGAATTAAGATGCTCCAACTTTCCTCTGACTTGTAGAAGAGTCCCATCACTATACTTATAAAGCTCACCCACCCTCATAAACTTCATTAAACCTCGAATGTTCAAGTAGAAAATGTCGCAATTCAGGACAGAAATGCCGGTATAGGGACATCTATCTACATGTTGAGGTAACACTTGATTCATTGGACGGGTTAGGTTAAGCTTCCTTTGATAGCTTTCGACTCCCAACTGAAGATCTTCAACTCGTTTCTTGATAACAACACTTCGTGTGAACATACGAAGTGCTGTATTCAAGGCAATGAGGTCTTCACGAGGAATATGTGTGAGTTGATCTCGGGTCATCAGAAGCAACATATCTTCGATATCCTCAAGGCGAATGATAGAAAAATCTCCCTGCTGAATTTTGTATTCTCTGCCATCCTCCCTTTTCAAACGAATCTCCGTCACATGATAATGGCCATTCTTGGCTTCAGTTTTCAACCCTAAGATGCTGGAGATGCGGATATCGGATCTAACGTTACTCCCTGAATTGACTAGACAGCAGCCCCTGTACGCCCTTCGAACTCGTTCGTCCCAGTGTGATGCACCTATGACAGCATACATATCATAATTACGATTTACCTTTGGGACCCAGAGTCGGTTTACCTTTTCCTCGATAAAGGGTATTGTCCCCTAGTTGGCAGCTTTCAGCAAGGTCAGGGAGGTTGCGTACTTTGATGACCCCTTCAGAAGATACACAAGATCATTGGTGACGAAGAAGTCGAGAGCAATCTGATTATCTTGAGTAGGATCAAGTGGAGGTGGGGCTCTTTCTGATTCATGAAGACCTGGCCGTTGAACGGTATTCAGGGCTTTCAGGATCTCATCGGCATAATACTCGAACTCCATTTGGGTCAATCGGGTTTTGGCGCGAAGTCTCTTATCCTTCAGCGCTTTCTTCACCAAAGATGGAGTAACCGAAGTCTTATACTCATGAGCAAGAAATGCACATAAGTCAATTGGACTGCGGATACGAAGATACAAAACATCTTTGTCAGCGTCTGTGATCGGATCATATTGCGCCGCTGCCGTGATCCAAGCCTGTGGCGGTGCAGTCTCGTCAATCTCCAACGTGTCTGCCCAGTCCCGTGTGCTTGATTCAGGAACAGTAGATAGAGGTTCTTGTTGTAGAGGAGTGGAAACGTGAACATCTGCTGGTTCTGATTCAGGCATCTCGGCAGTGTCATGGACGGGTGAGTGTTGTGCAGCTTCAGGTTCAGTTACCGATTCTGCAATCACAGGAGCAACAACAATAGAACTAACAGGGTTAGTGGTAACAGGTATAGATACATCAATAGATGTACCAGGAACAGATGACGCTGTAGTAGCATTCACATCGTGGCGCCACTTGGATCGTCTGGATTCCGTGGAAGTAGATTTTTCCTTTGGTGCTGCATCTTTCTTAGACTTGGTTCCAGACTTAGCAGGTTTCTTTGAGCTGGCAACCTTGTCCCCCTTTTCTGGCTGTTTACCCCCATCATCATCCTTATCGTTATCCTCGTTGCTCCCTTTAGCACTCTCCTCATTACCATCACCACCATCATTACCATCATTATCATCATCATCATCATCCTCATCTTCATCATCCTCATCATCATCATCATCATCATCATCCTTATCATCATCATCCTCATCATCATCATCATCCTTATCATCATCATCCTCATCATCCTTATCTTCTTCTTCTTCTTCTTCTTCTTCTTCTTCCTCTTCTTCACCAGTACCCTCTTCTTCTTCACTTTCTTCCCTTTCTTCCTCAGGGAGAATGTGGTAGGGTACCACACTTCCAAACGTCTTGAACAACCTATCATCCTCCATGATAGCGTCATTCAGGGATTTATAGAGTGTCCGTTGAATCTTAGATTTATCAAACGATCCAAGTTCCCTCATACGAGCTTTGAGGATCTTCTTTAGCTCAAAATCCGTCAAGTCATAGGCAATTTTATAGGCGGATTTAGAAGGATTGGATGACTTGATCATCAAGTTATCAGCAGCAAGTGTCTTCAATTCATCACGCAGTTTAGGCATAATGGATTCAACGGATTCTTTCACTCTCTCCTCAATAGAAGCTTCAAGAGTTTCTTTCTGCTCCTTGTAGTTATCCTTAATAGCTCGAAGTCTCGTAAGTCGTGCTTCATACCTATCAACTTCAGCCTTCTTAACTTGAGCTAGTTCTTTTGCATGAGCTTTTCGCGTCAATTCCATCTCGGCAGCAAACTTAGCAAGCATCTCTTCTTGGGCTTTCCTAGATGCTTCTTCACTTTGAACTCGTCTATGTAGCTCTTGGCGAAGTTCATCCATCTCTCTTTTGTGATTATCCGTATGTTTATCCAACATTTCGGCCATTACCAATGCAGCCATTGTAGACGTTGCAGAGCTGCTCTGGGTTGATGGAATAGGCTCGGTTGTTACTACGGTACTAAGGATGGAAGTTATTGGTGGTGGAAGAAATGGTGTTGAAACTGGTCTGGTTGGTAAGGGTTGTATTGGTGGAGGTTGTGTTAAAGGTTGAGTAGGTACCATGGTTGTAGGAGCACCGGACTCCTTTTCAACACTTGCTGAAACAGGGGGGGTGGATGTCTCCTTCGAAGTAGAATACTTTTTAGGTGATCCAAACTCAAAAACATCATCTGGTTCCACGTACTCTTCTTCAATATTCATCTGAGCACCCGAACCACTACCACCCGTATCTCTCCTACTCCTTTCAAGAGCTATCTTCATTGCTTTTCTCTCAGCCTTGTTAAGAGTAGGATCATCAATATCTTCTTCATCGTGGAGAACTAACTCATCAGCCGTACCCTTTCCTTTCTTAACTGCAGTCTTCTTCTTTTTGGCTTTGGGTTCAGGTAAAGCTGTTTGCTTCCGTTTACCTTTGCTCTTAACCGTGGTAGATGAGTCTTCACCTGCTAGAATGCTTGCTCGTTGATTCTCAATTTCTTGTAGCAAGTTCTTGTAATCATCAGATGCGATAATCTCATCGGTCAGAAGATGACTGGGAATGGGACCAGGAATAACCGTATTCGAATGAGTCTCCTGCCTTAAGTCTACCAAATCATCATCATCTATCGTGTGGTGACGACTACCTGCACGCTTATCAATAGATGCATCGTTTTCCATAAAGTAATGTATGATCAGCTTAATGAACCTAGGGTACTGGTAACTTTTAACCTTACCCTTTGTGTTTGTGAAGAGTTGAAAAGTAAACTCCTCCCACATCAATGATGCATAATAAATACCCATACCTTTGAACATACCATAAAACATCTTGATGATTGGCGGACGAACAACATCAAACCCAGTTGTTTTGGGTGTGAAACATCGGCTTAAAATCCCAAAAATAGCTTTCCATGGTTGACCAACTTTGGCAGTAGTAAACTCAGACACGGTTCGTATGTCAAGACATCCAATGGCAGTGAACATTTCCATGATCTGGTCCTTAGTCGGGTTGGCTGAGTATGATAGGCCTTTGAGTGTCGGCCGAAATCCAAAGATCTTCCTGAAGTCTGACACAGTAAGCGTCTGCTGCTTGTTGTCCAAGGAAAATGTGATTTTGTTTGACGTCCTCTCTTTGGTAGCCCAGAACTCGTAAAGGTAGTCATAGGGCACTGAAGCACTTCTCCTTAGCGCATGCTTTAGATGAGATTTATCAAGTATGGCTGTACCTACCTTAAATCCATTATGGGTAGAATGAGATACCTCCTTCAAACGGAAGTTGTTTGGAAGAAACTTTAGAGTCTTGGCTTCGGCAATGGCGGTGGCTCTGGTGTCTTGTATTTGTTGTACTGTAGGGTTAGTCATCGTCTCTGCTTAAGATAAAACACAAAGGTTGAAACATACAAATATGAATATCATTATGACTTTAAACCTAAGCATTGAACATATGACCTAATCCCTTAAGCTTGTAAAACATTCAAACATCTTCTATTCGGAATAAACATTCAATTCGGAATAATTGGTCTATGCGGAATAAACAATCTATGCGGAATAAAAATCCTATGAGGAATAAAAAGTCTATTCGGAAAGAACTGTCTATGCGGAATAAAATTCCTATTCGGAAAGAACTGTCTATGCGGAATAAAATTCTTTATTCGGAAAGAACTGTCTATGCGGAATAAAATTCCTATTCGGAAAGAGCTGTCTATGCGGAATAAATTCTCTATTCGGAAAGATCAATCTATGCGGAATAAAATTTCTATTCGGAATAAAAATCCTATTCGGAAAGATTTCTCTATGCGGAATAAAATTCTTATTCGGAAAGATTTGTCTATGCGGAATAAACTTTCTATTCGGAAAATAAAGCTTCTATTCGGAAAGATTATCCTATGCGGAATAAAGCTTCTATTCGGAAAGATTATCCTATGCGGAATAAAGCTTCTATTCGGAAAGATTATCCTATGCGGAATAAAGCTTCTATTCGGAAAGATTATCCTATGCGGAATAAAGCTTCTATTCGGAAAGATTTCTCTATGCGGAATAATCCTCCTATTCGGAAAGTTCTTTCTATTCTGAATAAATGCCTTATTCGGAAAGTCCGTCCTATTCGGAATGTTTTCAACACTTATGTATTTTCTAATTAAGCACGAAATCGTTTGATTCAAGTGTTCTAAAGGCCATATCTGTTCATTTGTTCTATTCCGAATCAATCCCAGGCAAAACCCCCAATTAATTAAACCCTAATTAAGAAGTAACTTAGTTCGATTGATTTCAATTAAAAGGAGTTAATTAACTTGAATTGCATGAATGATTAAACCGATTTGATACCTTTTGAAGATCTTGATCTAGAAGATGAATGATTGAAATTGTTTTGTGAGTTCGTGTGTTTGTTAATGGCGGGGAAAGGGAAAAAAGACGACAGACAGATGAAATGAAAAAGAAAGACGGGGGTGGGATGGTCGACTAGGTCAATCTTTTAGTAAGTTTGATACATGGTCACATTTAACCCCTCACTTTTTCTTTTTACTTCAAACAACATTCTATTGTTTTCCAAGTTTTAATACTTGTCATTTTTGACCCTATCTTATATTAAATTCCCGAGCCTTAGTGATTAACCTGTCTTAACACACGCACAAATCTATTCACGACAAACTTATAAGCAACAACAAGACAAATGCCAAAGAAATCCAACCATTAACCATTGAGCTTTTTGAGTTTCCTGACAACTTTTGAAGATCTTTTTGATGTGAAAGATGATGTAACATTTTCTCCCCCTTAAACGATGACCCGTTTTCTATTTAAAGAGCTGTAGTCATTGTTTAACGAGGCACATGATGAAAACATTTCCAATTAATATCTTGAAAAGTTTGATTCGTGGTGGCAATAAGATTTCTCTTATTTTGACAAATTAATGCACTGAGACGTACACTAACTCGTGTTAGACCAAGTTGTAAAGTAAACTTGATCCCTTTGCATGATTTGGCTTGTAAATCATGCCCGAGAAAATTAATTCCCGTTGTGAGCCAACGTTTTCCAAGGAAATACGTGACTTTAATATGAAAACCGGGTTGCAGTCAGAAATAACTACAAGCCATAATGGGCATGTTTTAAAAATGTACAACTTTTATACGGACTCTATTTATGGCACCGTGTCAATATTAATCGACATTTCTAAGGCCGTAAATATTACCGTACTAAAAGACATGCCCGTTTTAAAAACGAAAAATATTTTTGGTTTTTCTTGATTTTATAATTTTTATGTTTTTTAGGTTTTATATTTTTTATGATTTTTGTTGGTTTTATATTTTTGTATTTTTCTTTTGTGGTTTATATATTTACTATAATATACATGATCATGAACAAAGGATACTCTGAACAGTTTACCACGACTATTCAGCTGTTTCTTCTGCCAACTCTTTGAGAGTCGCTGGAGTGAATGATTTCATGCCAAGCTTATCGATCAAAAACTCGATTCGTCCTTGATCTAAGGCTTTGGTGAACATATCCGCCAACTGGTACTCAGTAGTGACAAAATACAGCTCGATCACTCCGTTCTCCACCTGCTCCTTAATGAAATGGTAGCGAATGTCTATGTGCTTGGCCCGGGAGTGTTGAACATAGTTGCAGCAAAGGGCAATGGCGCTCTTGTTATCACAATACATCAGGATTTTGTTAAATCCCAAACCATAGTCAGTTAATTGTGATCTCATCCAAAGGACTTGAGCACAACAACCGGACATGGCGATGTATTCAGCCTCCGTGCTAGAAATTGCAGCGCTTTTCTGCCTTTTTGAAGACCAACTGATCAATCTATCTCCAAGGAGTTGCACAGATCCAGAAGTGCTACGCCTCGTGTCTTGACATCCAGCATGATCGGCATCTGCGTATGATATTAAAGCAATAGAGGAATCTTTCGGATACCATAGACCACGATGAAGTGTTCCTTTTAGATACCGAAAGATCCTTTTCACAACATGTAGGTGCTTTTCGGTAGGCCGAGCCTGATACCGGGCACACATGCATATAGCAAATTGCAAATCAGGCCTGCTAGCAGTCAGATAGAGAAGGGTGCCGATCATCCCACGGTAAAGTTTTGGATCGACAATAGTCCCATTCCTATCTTCATCTAACTTGGATTTCTCCACCATTGGAGTGTCCACGGGGTCACAATTTTCAAAGTTATATTTCTTAAGAGATTCTAGAGCATATTTGGTTTGATTAATAAAGATGCCTCTGGGATTTTAAGAAATCTATAATCCTAAGAAAAATGATATTTTCCCCATCATTGACATCTGAAAGCGTGTGGACATTATCTTCTCAAAGCGATTTGACAATTCTATGTTAGTGGCAGCAAATATTATATCATCAACATAAATTTGTACCAGAATCATGTCGTTGCCTTCCTTGAGAGTGAATAGAGTGGGGTCCACCTTGCCTTTGGAGAAGCCTTCCGAAATGAGATATGTTGAAAGGAGATCATACCAAGCACGTGGAGCTTGTTTCAACCCATAGAGAGCCTTCTTAAGCTTGTACACATGATTAGGAAACTCCGTGCTAACGAACCCATCTGGCTGACTAACATAGACTTCTTCCCTTAGTTCACCGTTCAAAAATGCCGTCTTCACATCCATTTGGTAGACGATCATGTTCATATGAACAGCATACGTAAGGAATAGTCTAATAGCCTCCAATCTAGCCACAGGAGCAAAAGATTCTTCAAAGTCTATACCCAAGGCTTGTTTATATCCTCTAGCAACCAATCGAGCCTTATTCTTCAATACCGCACCCATCTCATCAAGTTTAACCTTATAAACCCATAACAAAGTAAGGATGTTAACTTTATCAGGGAGAGGAACTAATTCCCATACTTCAAGTCGTTGGAATTCATTTAGTTCCTCCTGCATGGCTTCAATCCAAGATGATTGAGTCATAGCCTGCTGCCAATTTTTAGGTTCAACTTCAGAGAGAAATGCATCAAAGTAGCAATAGAGTGCACTCTCTTGTAATTGATGGCGTGTAGAGACTGGTCGATCTAGATCTCCAATGACATTCCTAATTGGGTGATCTTTTGTCCATTTAGTGCTATGGTTTTCAATCCTAGGTGGTCTGGAGTGAACAATAGAAGGAGCTTCTTCTGAGGTAGACGCGGCTGAAGGGTTTTCAGGTATCGCTACACCAAAGAAAGGAAGCTCTTGTAGGTGAGCATATTCCAAGTCGTGATCAATAGAATCCTCTTCCACATCATTAGGCACAAGTAGGGGTGACGATTCAGGTGTAGTTTGAGAATCACTTGGTGAAGGTGCATCCGGTTCAATGTGAATTGAAGATGCATTAGATAAAGCTTCATTTGCAGGAGCAATAACTTCAGGGATTGGAGCTATCACTACAGGTGCTGGAACTTCATCATTTGGGGGATCAAAGAATTCATCAAACAACGGTTGAAACAGTTTATCCCACTCGGGCCTTGTTGGTGGTAAAAATGATGTAGAAGTAGGATTATTGGGAACTAATCCGGAACTAATAGCACCGGTTCCCATCTCATGAAGCGCGGGTTCAGAGCTGTGTTGCTCAGAAGCCATCGCTGTCAGCTCATCGAAATCTGCGTCCATAGTTTCTACAATCTTACCAAGACGACGGTTGTAAATTCGGTATGCTTTCTTGGACGGTGAGTAACCAATGAAAATACCTATATCGGCTTTCGTTTGAAGCTTACCCAAGTTCTCACTATTAATGTTTGGATAACAAAGAGCACCAAACACATGAAAAAATGAAACATCGGGTTTACGGTCATGTAGAAGCTCATAAGGTGTTTTTCCATGACGTTTCCGAATGATAGAACGATTTTGGGTGAAACATGCAGTAGATATTGCCTCTGCCCACAAGAACAATGGAGCGTTCGCATAAATAAGCATAGTCCTAGCAGCTTCCATAAGTGTACGATTTCGTCTTTCAACGACACCGTTTTGTTGTGGAGTGCGTGTAGCGGATGTTTCATGAGAGATACCAACTCCTTCATAGTAATCACGAAGAGTCTGGTTGACGAACTCTGTTCCATTGTCTGTACGAATACGGCGGACAGTAGTATTCAAACGTACCTGAATGAATTTCAGAAAAGTGATAATAGCCTTCGGTGCTTCATCCTTTGTACGTAGAAATCTAACCCATGTAAACCTGGAGAAATCATCCACAATAACCAGAATGAATTTCTTACCGCTCACACTTTCAGTTCTCATTGGCCCACAAAGATCCATATGCAAAAGATGAAGTTTTTCTTGATTGGTGTCTTCAGCTTTGGGCCTGTATGATTTCTTGGTACTTTTCCCCCTAGAACACGCGGAACATAAATGATCCTTGTGAAATTTAAGCTTTGGAAGACCACGAACTAATTCGTTTTTAGCCAGATGATTAATAGCATCAAAGTTAAGATGAGATAATCTGCGATGCCATAACCAAGACTTGGTCTTAGATGCTTTAGAGAGAAGACATACTGGAGAGGCGGCCATCATGTCTTGTAGGGACAACGTATAAAGATTTGCACCACGAGAACCCTTCAACAAATCTTTTCCTTCCAAGTTGCGGATGAAACATGTATGTTGTCGAAAAGCAACCTCTAGGTTGGAATCACAAAACTGTCCTACTGAAAATAAGTTATGACCAAGACCTTCTACATAGTATACCCTTGAAATCGTAACGTTTCCAATCTGATATTCACCATACCCCATTATCTTTGCTATATGATTATTCCCGAATTTAACCGTACCAAGAAACTTGCTGACGAAATTTCGGAGCATCGAGCGATCTCCGGTCATATGCTTTGAACAACCGGAGTCCAAATACCGGAGGATGATTTGGACCACCTGAAAATATCACCACACGAAGACAATGTAGAGGTATCGGAATCTGAGTGTTCCTTGTTATTAGCAGGTACAGATTTAATAATCTTAGATTTGCTAACTCTAGGTTTCTTAGATTTCCTAGCCTTCTTCTTCCTAGTTGGTGGTGTAGATTCTAGTTGGCTTAAATCCTGTGGTATTTCTTCACTGATAGGCACTATAGTGGGAGCTGACCTAGTTAAAGGGCGCTGTTTCCATACTTGAGTGCGAGTGTGCCTAACTAAAGGACGCTCAGACCTAACCTCAATGGATGCATTCCTAGTTAAAGGGCACATTGTTCCATCTAATGTAAAGGTCCTACCAGTAGGACGCCATTGCCAGCCAACCTGGGCACGAGTTCTACCCGTTGGCTTCCATTCAAGACCATTCTTAATGGCATTCATTTCATTCACATGATCAATAAGACACAAATCATGACGTTGGGAAAACATACATTCATTACAATTCCAACAATTCAAATTAGAATTCACGAATGGTTTTGGCTTCTGCACAGGCGCAGAGCTTTTAGTCTTAACATGATTCTTTTTATTTAAAACTGAACTAACATTCCTATGGTGAGCTTCTACTTCCTTCTTTTTGGCACTACTAGTGGAGGGCTTGATCTTATCTTTCTTGAGTGGCGATCCTTTAGCCTTAGTAGTCTCTTTTAATCCTGTAGAAGGCAAAGTGGGAACATTAGCAACAGATTTTAAAGGTGCCTTACTTGATTGTGCCAATGACGGTTTTGCTCCTGGAGTCTTATTAAATGGAGTTACAGCAATGGGCCTATTAGTAAGTAGTGCAGAGCCTGGTTTACCTATGTATTGCAAATATGCTAAGCAATATTGAACTCGCTTAATATATTCATGAGCCGAATAATAGTAGCTACTTGAGGGATCTAAGGCATAAAGATCGTCTAAAATATCCCTAACAAGATCTACATGCTTAATGGCATTCCTCATATAATCATCATAGGTAACCGGGTTTCTCTTATGAAGCGGGTTCTTATAAAGCACTACTGACTTGGTTGTTGGAGCACTAGTGGACGGTGCAGAGTCGGTAGCGAAGTTATCAACAACTTCTTGTCGGGTGAGAAGAAGTGTCTCCTTTAACTCGGCCAAAACCATGTTTTTGTCAATGAGCAGGATGTTCAAGTCAGATATTTCCTCGCACTTTTGGTTCAGTTGTTCAACATAAGATTGTTGCTGTGCCGCATTAAAAGCGAAGCGTTCTTCTAGTGAACCATAAAGAGCGGATAGTCCCTGTCTTGTCCGATCCATCTCCCCTAGAACAGACGAAAGTCTAATTTCTAAGACCTGGTTTTTAGACTCTGCAGCCTCTAGTTCCAATTTTAATGTTTCATTTGATGACACATCTCTCTTCAATCTCATAATCTCTTCCTCTAATGCCTTAACAATTGCAATCATCTTGTCACTCGTCTCAACACCGTTTTCACAACTATTTGATTTCAAAAGATCCTCATTTTAAGTTTGTTGCTTTAATTCTAAAGATATACAATGTTGTTCTAGTTGATTAAAGCGTTTTGAAAGTAAATTGTAAGAATCTTGTAGCTTTAAAAACTCAGCGTTAGATTCGTGACAAGAATGATTATCTACCTCATTTACAGTATCAGCAACATTTACAGAGAGATCACAAACAGCATCACATATATGCACAACATCACAGTTAATCATAGTGGATGTAAGCTCATTCGAATAATTAACATTTACAGTAGTAAGCACATCACACGAGATTACTTCAGACAAGAATCGGTCATATTCGGTAAAAATCTTTTCCTTTTCAATTAGTTGTAGTTCGTAAGCGGTGTCCATTTCATAAAACACTTTTTGAACTTCTCCAATTTCAAATTCAAGATTTTCCTTAAGAGATGCAAAACTTCCTTTTAGACTTTCGACAAACGGATTGATCTCAGTTTTAAACACCTCGTTCATGTGTTCGAAAGCCCATTCTCCGGCGTTTAGGCCATTTGAAGTCATACATTCCAAAATGACCTTGTCAAAATTAGTAAAGTATTGATTAATCTCTTGCAAGTTTAACCATACAGTGCTAACAGGTGGGAGATCCTTTGGAATTTCCTTAGGACCTTCCATGTTGACAAGTGTAGGAAATGTACTAGGGTTTTCTTCATTCAACATGTAGGTTGGTGCTGTAATGAGATCTTTGTCCATATGGAAGCGAATTCTAAAATCCGTTTTAGCAAGCTCCTGATTCATTTTAAAATAATCACACTCGGGATATTTTGTAGAATTGTATGACCGATCCTCATCAACTAGATCCTTACTTGTTCGATCATCGAAAATAACAATCGGGTCTAAGACCAATCCTAATTGGGTTGCATTATAAAGTCTTGGACTATGTCTTAAAGCTTGTTTTGCATACCTTGGGTTAGGGGGAAGGCCTTTTTGACGTGATAAGTTAAATTCTCTAAACGAAGCATCAAATAAGTGTACTAGTTGAGAAGCAGCGTATTGTCTTAAAAGCAAATAATCTAGACTTCTAATCTTATTAGCAGCATTAATCTCCATTTCATTCTTCTTAGACTCGAGTGATTTAAATTCCGTTTGAAGTTTTTGAAAATTAGTGACCACTAACTCCTTTTCTTTAAGTTCATTAGATAGATTTGCTCTTAAGTTTTCAATTTCTTGCAAGTGACCCATTTGTTTGTTTCGAAAGTGATCATATTCGGGATTTGTTAGAACACTAGACGAAGGCACTAATTCCAAAGTTTGAACTTTCTCATTGCTTAAGGCAAGCTCATCAGACAAATTCTTATTCTTAGCTAGGGTTTCTAAGAGTGCAGCATTCATTTGGCTAAGTAATGTAGCAGGAACCATGACCAAATCTTGTTGAGCAGGAGTAGGCGTATGCGAAATGACTCCCGGTTGTGATTCACTCAAAGTCTGGGGACTCACACTGATATTACTATCATTGATTGTCTCCTCATTTGAAAGACTCACCACCGAAGACTCATTCGAATTAGCACTCTCTTGCACAACTTGATGTGGTTGAATACTAGCATCAGTGGTATTATCGGTGGTATTAATAAGTACCTCAGATCTCTTTTCTGGCCCTAAGCTGGAGATAGTTGCCATAAGAGCAGCCTTTGCAGATTGAAATTCATCACAGTCTGAGTCATACGCATCTAGATCATCTGCTTGGTATGCTGCATTCTTTGTGGTGACAACGTCTGTTCAGCAATCCCTGGATCAGCAAGAAATGCAAGCTCCTCTTCATCAAGTTCCCTTCCTTGTGCCTGAGCATTCACCAGATAGATCTTCTCTGCAAACCACTGACCATCCCTTCTCCTCTTGGGTTTCTTGCAATCCCTGGACATGTGTCCTTCTTCCTTGCAGTTGTAGCATGTAATCATTCTCAACTTGCCTGTAGAATTAGCCCGTGGAGCAGGATTGACCATTGGAGCCTGATTGACCGTGCGAGCATTGGTAGTTGATGTGGTAGGTCTCCCCTGATATGGTTGAATAGGCTGAACCATTACCCTACCATTCTCAATAGTAGCTTGTTGGCGAGAATTGGATGAATTCCTCAACTGATTGTTGGTAGGAGCTGATCCTCTGTATCCTCGTTTGCTTAAAGTCCTTGTGAGATAAGCAGACATAGTGGTTAACACTTCAACTGGGTCAGCTCCTTGTTTGAATACAGGAATGGGGACTT
This sequence comes from Glebionis coronaria, assembly GCA_025667525.1. Taxonomy (NCBI): domain Eukaryota; kingdom Viridiplantae; phylum Streptophyta; class Magnoliopsida; order Asterales; family Asteraceae; genus Glebionis; species Glebionis coronaria. The sequence goes on along the minus strand of JANFOE010001489.1, from coordinate 724,933 downwards.
CCTCATCATCACAATACATTGCTTGGTCTTGATGAGCTACATAATCACTAGAAGGAATACTCATTTGATCAGGGTAGCTTGTTGGATATGCTGCATTCTCTTGATAAGAAGAATATGAAGGCTGAGCATAAGGTGCAATGTTTGCTGGGTGAAGTTGTGAAGCATACTGTGGTGAAGGTGCATTAAACCAATATTGTTGCTGATGTGAGGTGGGTGGTTGCGGAAGAATCGAGTATTGGGGGAAGGTTGGTGTCATATAAGGTGATGGATGATAGGCTTGATGTCCCAAGATATAAGGTGTGTTGTTGTGTGACAAGCTTGGTTGATTCACCATCAAAGCTAAGGAATCAGGGTACATACCTCGAGGAGAACGGTGCATGATCACATGTTTCTCATGCTGCTGAAGAAAAGCATAGATTTGATCTAAATTGCACTTATGCAAATCCCGGGTTAACTTAACATCGGTAATATACTCACCCCATTCAGCTTGAGGTAAAGTATTCAAAAACTTGGTGTTAACCTGGAATGGAGCAATCACGAGATTGTATACATTCAGATCATTCATTAGAGTAGTGAATCTGAAGTAATAGTCGTGTAGCGTTTCCCCTGGGCTGTACGTGAATCTATCAAACAGATCATACAGCTGACATTCCCTTTCCTGTTTGGTAAGAGACGTACCTTGTAGCAACACCTTTAGACGTTCCCATAAATCCTTAACAACCGTATATTGACTTACCATGCGATAAATATCATGCGGAAGAGCTTGGAGAAGAGTCTGTAGAGCCTTTTCATCAGCATCAGCAATGAGTTGTTGGGCCGGTGTGAGTTCTTCATATTCTCTTGGTCGAGACACGTTATTTGCCACAATAGTACCATAGTCGAGTGGACCATTCAAAATTGATTTGACCATAAGCCTTCCGTATGTTGGTTTACCCTTCAGGTATTGCATCATGCGGCCCTGCCATGCCTCAAACACCTCTTTAATAAGCATCGGTGGACGACTATCAGTTCCCGTTATGATTGAGATATCCGTAAGAGATGTCATTTGAGGCATTAATGAACTCGGATTCATTGTGATCACTTAAGAGACTCAAAGATTATCGGTTGATCGAGCAGTGAAGAAAGGTTGAGAATTTGTGTTGTGTTGGTTGAAATCAAGATTAAATCCACTAAAGATCGTCGAAAAAACTCAAATACCCCTTGAACTTGCTTATACGGAATAACCCTAACTCAGAATAAATCCTATTCGGAAAATACCCTATTCGGAATAACCCTATGTTGAAAAACCCTTATACTGAATAACCCTATGCGGAATAACCCTATTCTGAAAATACCCTATTCGGAATAGACCCTATGCTGAATAAACCTTATGCGGAAAAAATCCTTATGCGGAATAATTCTTCAATTCGGAAAGATGGCTACTCAGAAAGATTGCTATTCGGAAAGTTTGGCTATTCGGAAAGATTGCTATTCGGAAAGTTTGGCTATTCGGAAAGAATTGGCTATTCGGAAAATCTTTGCTATTCGGAAAGAATTGGCTATTCGGAAAATCTGGCTATTCGGAAAGAATTGACTATTCGGAAAGCTATTCGGAAAGTTTTTGGCTATTCGGAAAATTTAGCTATTCGGAAAATCTTCTATGCGGAAAGTCTATTCGGAAAAAACCTGCTATTCGGAAACCTTTCCTATTCGGAATGTCTATTCGGAATAAACTGGAAATAACAGTTCGAGACTCAGACCAGCACTTTTCAATCTGATTTTTTGATCAAAACCACAAAAAGTTTTATGATTTTTACCAAAATAAGCTAAACCCAATCCTTATCAATTAATCCCAATAACAAAAACACCAAAAACAACAAGATTCAAGATTGATTTTTTCTAAAGATCACTAATTGATTCAAAAACTAAAAAAAACAACACAATCCTTACCTTAAATCACCCCATAGCTCTTGATACCAAATGTAGAATATTGATAACCTATGAATCTATGAAGTGGGTTGATGTTTTCTAGTGAGAGAAACTAGAGAGAGAAAGAGAGAGAAAACTATGTGTCTTTTATTAATATTAAAGTTTCAAATGAACAACAACCAACCCCTTTCCATGGTGGAAAGGGGTATTTATACTTCCAAGCAACATTGGGCTTGGGCCGGTCCATGACAAGCCCATGGACCGGTTCTTACTTAACTTAATAAGTAACAATTAACTATTTGTTAACTACGAGCTATTACAACATAAATCATATTGTGGAGTGACCGATACTTCTAATATACGTTAAAACGTATTTCTAACATCGTCCTACTTTGCTTTCAGCCTAAATAACTATCGAAATAAGTCCAAAAATGCATCTTCATGATCATTCTAAGACAAAAATAAAATATAAGAGATACACCTAGGAATAAGGGAGTTTAAGCATTTAATTAAGCCATGTGCGTAAGTGTTTGAATTGCTAACTTATAATAACAATGATCTCGTTTTTAAGCTTAGTTTGGGGAACGTGAAACTTGAGGGTGATAAATCTTCGCAGCACCGAAGTCCTAATGTAAGTCCTCGATCTCTTTGCAAGTTATTTCCACATAGCTATTTTCTATCCTTTTGTTTACTTTAAAGTTTTAATTTCTCTTAGTACTTTAATTTTTTGTTTAGTAGTATATTAATAAGGCCAAGGTTGATTGATTATGAGAAAAGTGTAATTGTGCTTTGTCACTGAGCATTGCATGAGGGCATGGCAATGGTTAAGTGTAGGGGAATTGATAGGTGTGAAAACACCCATCCTTTTACCACTTAATTCTGGCTAAAACGAGACCAAAACACGTATTTAATATCATTTGTTTGGAATTATGCGTGGTTTTTGTGTTTATTGTGTTTTCAGAGTCGACCGGATGAATATTGAAGAAAACATGGGATTGCACGGGTTTTATCGAAGAAAAAGACTCAAGACGAAGTCTATTGTCCAAGAGATGCAAAAGATTTGAAGTCATTGTGCCTATTTGAAGAATTTATCGAAGAATAGAGCCAAAGATGGAAGATTCATATATGTCGAAGAACTCAAGTCTATTAAACAAAAGATTATAAGACGAGTTGGAATTATTCACCGACACTTCTCAAATCCAAGTCGGAAACGTTTATTTAAAGAAGCGTGAAGACTAAAGAAGGAAGAAGGAAAAGAAGCCCAAGCCAAGGCCCAATCACAAGCCCACCACCATTACACACGCCTATATAAAGGCCTTACCTCACAAATTTTCACACATTTAGTTAGTTTTAGTTTAATTTTCATTCTCTCTAGTTTTAGAGAGAGAAAGTTCTAAACTTTCTCTCACTAGATTTCATCTTTTTCTCTTTCAAATTCAAACATTTTGTATTAATTTTTCATTAATCAAGTTCAAGTTTTTATCTTTTAATCTCTAATCTCATCCTTCCTTTCTTTTACTTTTATTGATTTTGGTACAAATTTCGTATGATCCGTGTTGTTCATCAATAATTTGTGCTTAAAAAGTTGATTTCTTTTTATGTTTCCTTAAGATTATACACTAATAAGATTTAAGATCCTTGTTCTTATTGGTTTATTGGTTGATTTCGCTTATTTTACTTTTTAAGATTTTTATGAAAAGTTCATCTTTTTCTTGATTTGATTTAAAAGTTGTTTATTTGAAGTTAGATAAGTTGTTCTAAAGTGCTTATCTGATCAGTATTTCATTGGATTCGAGTTTGTTTTGGGAGTTAGCTTATTCCATAAGCTTATTTCCCTTGCTAAGATTCGAACTTGCACCATTTTCGGAAAGGGAAAAGGCCTTTTCCGACCAGCAACACCCCCTCATTCCGATCATATGATCGGAAAAGGGTTTTGGACATTCCGACCGTAGTCCATTTCAAGTATTCCGATTGTTTCATTTTGCCCTATATTCCGATTGATGCCATTTTCATTATTCCGATTGGTAAGTTTCCCCGTATTCCGATTATAACTCAATTGAATATTCTGATTGGCCCAGTTCTTCCATATTCCGATTGCACCCCTTTTGATTATTCTGATCACTTGATCGGAATACATTCCGATTTGCTCCCTTTTCTAGTTATTCCGATCTTAATATTTTTGCTTTGTTCTGTTCTTACTTTCTTTTAGTACTTTTCAATTAAGTTCTTATTTTTCACGAAGTTTTCCAAGAGTTAGTTTTAATTGAATGTCCATTTATTTTTCTAATATAATCTTTAAAGTTTTCAAACATCTAATTTTAAACTCGTCTTTTCACTTTAATCATTTAAGTCTTTAATTTTACTCTTCGACACTTAATTTCTTGTCATTAGTTTAAAATAGATAAACAAACCAATCACCTTTTCATTAACCAAGAACAAATCATTCCACTTAAAGCCGAGATCAATTCGAGAGGACTGTGAGATAAAATTGAACCATAGAAAAACACTAGTATTACAGACAAGCATCGTAGGGACATACATTTTAACGTAGGAGATCACGTTTTCCTTAAGGTTTCGCCGGCACGTGGTGTTAGACGCTTTGAAGTTAAAGGGAAGCTCAGTCCTCGTTTCATCGGACCGTTTGATATCATTGAACGAGTCGGTGAAGTATCTTACCGTTTAGCGTTACCTCCGCAACTTTCTCATGTACACAATGTGTTTCATGTGTCCTTACTCAAAGGGTACCAATATCACCCCCTTCACATGGTTTAGTATCCATTGGAACAGATTCGTGAAGATCTCACATTCATAGAAGAACCCGAACGAGTTCTTGACAGACAAGAACGAGTCATGAGAAGGAAGAGGATTCCATTCGTTAAAATCCTTTGGAGGGATCATACCGAGCGGGAAGCCACTTGGGAAACAGAGGAGTCTATCTGGGCTTCTTACCCTCATTTCATATTTTGAATTCGGGTATGTTCTTCTTTTCCAGTTTACTTTATCTATAATTCGGGGACGAATTATTCTTTTAGGGGGAAAAGTTGTAAAACCCGCATGCTTTTACCATGAATAGTACCCTTAAGATCGTACGTACATGATTAGAACTTTCCTTTTATAGCACGTTTACGTTTCATGAATAAGAATTACAAGTATTAAATACGCGTTATAACACGATAAGTATTTATTACGTATGAACACACGATAATTATTCCAATAATAATTATAATCACGAACATACGAACATGAAATCATGAACGTAAATTAATCACGAACTAATATTACGTATGATATATATATTTATTATGAACACGAATAAATATATTAAGTCATGATCGATAATTAATTAGCACACGTAATTTACGAACACGAGAACACACTATTACTTTAGACACGAGAAAGGTTCAGGCTACCCCCATGTGGGCACCATGCCGCGGCTACACCAAGAGAAAAGGGACTAGCCCATTAGTTTTTACTAAACAAGGGTTTAAGGGAAAAACATGTTTCATTATTTACAAATCTAGAAAATAATTAAAACCCTAAAAGTTTTTCCTCCTCCTCCTTTGTTCTTTGGCCGCCGGATTCAAGAACACCACAAGGGTGATTCGGTTTGATTTTGATCTTGGAATTATTACAAGGAATCGTGTGTGTTCATCCTTCTCGATTTCACATAATCGGTATAACCTTTAACCTTTTCTTTTTATGTTTTGATTTATATAATCACATAAAATCATGATGTTTTTAGTAAACTAATTAAAAACAAGTAATATAAACATGTTCTAATAATGGGGTTAAATCAAATCAAGGGTTTAGGGGTGTTTTGTTTCTAGCCGACGCCTAACCGAGCCCCAAGGGGGTCTCGCCTTAGCTTACTTCGCACCACTAAGACCATATGGTCTCGATATGGTGGTGATGGTCCCACGGCAGCAGCAAGGCAAGGGCAAACCCCGACCTTGGTCGGGGTATGGTGATGGTTACGGGTCCGGTTCATGGTTTTTATCACGGGTCCGATTCATGAATCATTTTTTTCAAGGTTTATGATTTTTACAAGTTATGTTATTTTTTAAGACTTAAATTAAATTAACTAAAAGCATGAACATGATTAATTTAATTTACATGACTTAAATTATTAATTCATGAATTTTAACCTAAGTATTTATTATTTAATTAGACTATATAATTAATTAATTATTAAAACCATGAACATAATTAATTAATTTACATGACTTAGGTTATATTATTAATAGATAATAATACATGTTTTAATCTAAGTATTTTACCTTATTTAATTAAAATCATGTTATATTTAATTAAATACTTTAACCTATAGTTTATTTAATTTACATGTAATAATTAATAAACTATACTATATCACATGATTTAGAATATTAATCAGAAAACACTTAAGCTTATGTAATTAGCTTAATTAACCAGCTTATATCTATTTATGGAAACTTTCTAATTTTTTAGAAACTTATTTATTTAAGGCAGCTAATCTATTTATGGAAACCTTCTATTTTTAGAAACTTATCTATTTTAAGCAGTAATTCTATTTTTGGAAACTTTCTATTTTTGGAAACTTTCTATTTTTAGAAACTTTCTATTTCTGGTAACTTTCTATTTTTGGAAACTTTCTATTTTAGGAAACCTGCTATTTTTAGAAAGTTACTTATTATTACACAACAAGTATAATAATACATGAAATACAAGTAATACTTAATCAGAATAGACAATATATGATAAACACAATATAAAGCTTTAATCAGTAAAACATGACATGAACATACAAAACAAGCTAAGACCTGATATAAAACTAGTTACGTACTCAGTAATCAGATACTTATACACGTATGTATTTATGTAGCATTAGTGATACCGAAGTAGGACTCTCTTCCGTTCGTCTTCTTCGTTCACTGGACATAAGGTACAGATTCTCCGTTCTTTCAGTATGGACATTCTTTCCTTATTAGGATTCCCCGTATGCAGCCAACTGTTTTCCCTAGTATATGTTTTATATGTTTTGATTGCTTATGTTTAATTAGAATACCTAAAGCCATATACATGCATGACCAGTTTCACCTAGTTATGGAGGTACCATAACCATAACACTAGAGGCACTGGTGTTATGACTTCCCCACCGCGGAGTGATTGCTCGTGGCGTCCCTTTCAGCTTTTGGCCATATTATTATTATTATCAGGTATGGGCGTATGGGTGCATCCTAGTTACATGTTTTCAGCAAATTACTTAATGTGAATGTGGTGTGTGCCTTGCATCCTTCACAAGGAGCTGATCCCTCCTACCCAAAACCAGTATATTAAATTAGAGGCAGCCCCTCTAATTTGCATGACGAGGTCACCCCTCCAAGTATTCATGCACGTTGATATTTCATGACCTATATTGGCTAATGGTAAAATATGTTAAACAGTTTTTACAAGATAAACATAAGGCTTTTCAAACTATAAAACCAGTTTTACTAAGATATAACCGGGTTATTCATGACTTAGTTTCTTCCGCTGTTTCATGCTTATATGCTTATATTATTTATGCTTTACTTGTACATCCGTGCACTGAGCGTATTGCTCAGCCGTTTTCCTTTTCATGTTCCCAAAACGGCAGGTACTCAGGGACACTCGTAGACTTTAAGCGTACGTGCATATGGACTGGAAGCTTTCTAGCTTTCTTTACTTTATGCATTTATCTATACTTTGATACTCATTTCCATAGACATTGTTTAGTCCTTTCATTTATAGTACTTATGTTTGTGTGTGATGAGTTCTACTTTTGGACTACCGATGTTTGAATCCGGTATTTTCCTTTATGGTCATGTCATGTTTAGACATTTATCCTTGTATGCTTTGATGACACGCCATAATCACGCGTGGCATTCTATTTATCAAAATGGGGTGTTACAGTCTTCACTTGATTAATATAGAAGCCAACGCACTTGCTTATCTCGGTCTCTCTAGTAATTTCCTTAATTTCGTTAAGGATTGGTTTGGTGGAAGAAGCCATTGATGAATTATTGGTGTGAGGCGGCTGTGAAATGTAGATTGTGGCTAGATTAGGTTAAACTCATAGCATATGCATAAGTAGTATTTATAAGACTCAAAAACCGCATTTAATCACGGTAAACAATCGGTCGATGCATCAAAGAGCCACCAGTTACATGCATAAATGATAACTTGTAAACTCATAAATACAGTGGTGTTGTCTATTAATATTATTAAACCCCCTTAAAAATCAAAACATTACAGTAACACTCCTTCAACTATTATAAAAAATTCGTTTAAATTAAGTAACCACCAAAATGTCTACACCCGTTTTTAACACTTATATGTGATTATTTATTTATTGCAACCAACACTCAATATAAACCACTCATTACATCTACATTAACAATGTCCCAACATCGAGTTTACATTTTAAAAAAGGTTTACATAATTATTAACATAAACATCCACCTATAAAAAATATACGATGCTTGATCTACACTTATAACGAGTACCTCGACTAACCACACCATAAACATAGATCGTATACAACCATTGACTTAAAACATGCGTTATAATTAATACTTATAAAAATTCCATGTTATCAACTTTGTGATACAACCGGGGCAACGCCCGGGCTCGCCTTGCCTCGTATGTATTATGTATGTGAACACGAATATAAATGCAAGATAAGAATTCACATATAGGATATAAAACACGAACATTAAACGAACACACACGATAATATTTTAAAGCACGAAAAATAAATGAATTGGTATATGTGTGTGTGTGTGTGTGTCCGCGTCTAAACAAGAGAGAAGGGTGGGGGGGGGGGGGAGGGGGGGCAAGGCCCAATCCAATATTAATCCTTATGTAACCAAATAAGGATTCATAAAACATAAAACACATAACATTAACTAAACCCTAAAAATCATTTTCTCTTTTCCTTCTTCTCTTGGCGGTGGCGAACAACAATAACCACAAGGACCATTCGATTTTGATCTTTGTTTTTACAACGGTAACGTGTTCGTGTTCATTCCTTTTAATCACTCGTTGGTATCCTCAAATCCTTTCTTTTTAATTATTTATGTTATGATCAAGAATCTTTTAAACAAACCTAGAAAACATGTAATTGTCATATATCAATCAAGATTAAAACAAATTACGGGTTGGAGGTTTGATTTTGTCCCGATCGCACCCAACCGAGACCATGTAGGGTCTCGGTGGTGTTTGTGTTCCATCAGCCGCAACCCCATGTGGGAGTCGGCGTTGATTTTGTACCACCAGCTGTAACCATTAGGGTGGCGGTGGTGTTTGTTTGCTGCCAGCCGCAAGACCAAGAACTTCAGCAGTGGGGAACTTAGCCTGACAGTGGGAACCGAGACCATGTATGGTCTCGATGGGAAGGTTGGTCGCAGCAGGGGGTGTTTGGTTTCGGGCGCAGCAGCAAGCCGAGAGCTTTGGCTCTCAGTGTGGGTTGTTGGTTCGGACGAGGCACAACAACAAGAGGCCACAACCGCCGGGTTGTGGTACTCGGTTGTTGGTCTCGGGTTTTGGGCTCGGGTACTTGACAATTTTTACAAGACATGTAATTAAACCATTTATGTAAAATACTCTATGTTATTTTTTTTATTAATTAATTTTATGAATTAATATATGGTTTAATTAAAATAAGACTTAGGTTATGTTTTTATTTAAATAAAATCATGTTATATTTGTATGTATATTTTATTTAAATAAATTTGTGTTAAAATAATTAATAATTTAATTATTCATGTGCACTAATTTAATTAATTAAAAATTAGTTTAATTAATTAATATCTTCTAAGGTAAAGTTTAATTTCATGAAACATGTAATATTAATAATTAATAATAACTTATGATAACATGAATAACATTATTAATCAATAATAATATGTTAAGCCTAAGTATTTATTATTATTAAACTTTACAATATAATTATACATGACATAATATAAGCTTATTAAACTATATGTTATATCATTTAATTATTTAATAAGCATACGATTAATTATGGAAATATATTAATTATAGAAACAGTTAGTTATAGAAACTTTCCATTTTTAGAAACTTACTATATATGGAAACCTGCTACTTTTGGAATGTTACTATATATATAAACCTGCTGTTTTTAGGAAGTTACTCATTATGTTATAACAAGTACTGTAACACATAAAACATGAAATACATGAATCTAAAACACACGAAACTATAAGAAACACATGATTTAAACATGAAATAATAAGACAAGACAAGAACAAGTATAATAAGTATGAACATGTCAAGTAAACTAAATAACAAGTATGTATATGTAAAACCGACACTTATTCATGTCCCTTTATTATGTAGCTATTGTGAAGTCGGAGTGATCTTTCGAGTTCGTTTCCGTCTTCATTTACTGGACTAAGGTACGGATATCCCGTCCTTCAGTAAGGACATCTTTCTTCTTATATTAGGATTTCTCCGTCTGCAGCTATCTGTTTTCCCCAGTAGTTTATGTGTCTTAAACACATCAGTATATGTTATGATTATGTTAGATTGCCTGAGCTATATACATGCATGCCAGTTTCACTTAGTTATGCGGGTTCCATAACCATAGCACTGGAGGCACCGGTGTTATGACTCTTCTACGGTGAGAGTGATTGCTCGCAGCGTCCCTTTACGTTATTTGGCCTTTGTTACTATTATCATGTGGGGCGAATGGGTGCATCCTAGGATAAATAGTAAGATTTCATGGTAACTGTGGTGTGTGTCTTGCATCCGTTACAGGAGCTGACCCCTTCGCTCATATTATATATTAATTAGAGGCAACCCCTCTAACTGCATGATGAGGTCACCCTTCTAAGTATTCATGCACGTTGATATAACATGACCTATATGGGCTCCGAGCATATTTAAAATATAGATTTCCAGAATAAACTAAACATAAGTCTTTTCAAAAATATAAAATCAGTTTTATGAACTTAAACCAGGTTTTCCAGGACTTACACTTATTCTGCTGTTATTCATTTCATTTCATTACTTGCTTATGTTTATGTTTTACATTCATTGTTATATATCCGCACACTGAGCGTATTGCTCAACCGTATTTCTCTTTCCATGTCCCAATACGGCAGGTACTAAAGGGCAAAGCTAGGAAACAAGAGTACGTGCATGGAATGAGGCGCCTAGTCTTCTTTCTTCTTTAATGCATTTACATACTTTTGCTTTGCTGGACATTGTTTAGTCCTTTCATTTGCATTCTATACTTACGCATTTCGTGTGTGGAGCTTATGTTGGAACCGATGTTTGTTTCCTGTTTCCTTTATGGTCATTTAATGTTTTAGACATTTACCTTGCATGCTTTGATGGTACACCATAATTATTACATAACGGTCCATTTATCTAAATGGGGTGTTACATCTCGTATCACGTTCACAATTGTTCGCGTATCACGTTCACAATTGTTCACGTATCATGATCCCAATATATCTCTCGTATCATTACTCATAGGTTACCAGTATTATTATTGTCATGTTATTTCGTATAGTATCGTTTCGTGTATCTTTGCACGTTATTTTGTATCCACTCGATTAGATTCGTGAGGATCTACCTTACGATTGACGAACAAGAAGCCATTCTAGATCATCAAGATCGGGTCATGAGGAAAAAGACTATTGCATTTGTCAAGATCCTTTGGAGGAGCCATCCCGAGCGGGAAGCTACTTGGGAAACCGAAGAGTTCATCCTGACTTCTTATCCTCATTTTCTCCTACGATCCAGGTATGTTCTTTTCAGCCATATCATGTTTCTAATTCGAGGACTAATTATCTTTTAGAGGGGAAGAGTTGTAAAACGCGCTTAAAAATACCGTTAAATAAAAACTTTTAATATTTAATTAATGCACGACAAGTATTTATATACATTTAATATTACATGACAAGTATACCACGAGAATTAAAATCACGAATATACGACACGCACAAGAATACAAGTTAAAACATGAAATTAATAAGTAAACGGGCTCCATGTTATTAAAATAAACCTTACAAGTTAAAAAGGCTTAAGGCCCAGTCCACTAAAAGATATAACAAAAATAAATACGTATGTTCACTTCTCACTTTTACAAAACAATAAAAACAAAAGGAAGCCCTATTTGGTTCATTGTGGCCGCCGGTTTTAAGGAAAGAAAAGGGAGAAAGGAAATTGGTTTTTAATATTTGATTCTTAAGGTGTGTTCGTGGGTGTTCATCTCTCGATCTTTGCTTCGTTTCGCTCACGTGAAGTCGGAGTAATACTTTTCCGCTTTTCATCTCTTCTACTGCTTGCTGGACGTAAGGTACGGGTATTCCGTCCTTCAGTAAGGACATCTCTTTCTATGCATGATTAGGATTCCACGTTTGCTATGCCATCTGTTTTCCCGAGTTTCATATCATAAAACTTTTCATTGTTTTCCATGCTATCATTTTAATTGCCCGAGCTATATATATGCATGACCATGACTTACATGACCACCTAGTTATGGAGGTACCATAACCATGACATATGAGGCACCTGTGTCATGACTCTCCCGCGACGAGAGTCATTTCTCACGGCGTCCCTTCACGTACATGTTGGCCATTTTCATTATTATTTTGGGGCGAATGGGTGCATCCTAGTTTACAGGTTTATACGTACAGGGTGATTGGTTTAGCGTGTGCTCTACACTCCATCACATTGGATCAGATCCGTCCACCCATATTACTATTATTAGAGGTCACCCCTCTAATAGCATGATGAGGTCACCCCTCTATGTATTCATGCACACGTTGATTATATGTTATGACCTATATGAGCTCGTGGGCATTTAATTATATTGCATGTAAAAATTATGACATTTAAGTTATCATTCATATCCATAGATTATTCCCAAGTTTTCCTCAAGACATAGATATTCATTTCAGCTGCTTTCATTTTTTATTACGCATTTTCAGTTATTCTTATCATATCATTATATCCGTTCACTGAGCGTATTGCTCAGACGTATCTTCTTTTTCATGTCTCATACAGCAGGTACCGAAGGATGATATTGGGCATTGCGAGTATGTGCTTAGGATGAGAGATACCTTAGTTTTTTCCCTTATGCATTTTAATCCTTATGTTTTGGTTGGACTTATGTTTTTTCCTTTAGTCTTCCTTTATTTTCATTTATGTTGAGCTTATTTTGGGAGTCGATGTTTGATTTCGGCTTTCCTGTTGGTCTTGTATGTCTTTATGACGTTATGCCTTTATTATGCTTTGATGACACACCATGATTATGACATAACGGCCACCTTGTCAAAGTGGGTCATTACATTGATTATCTTCAACTATGTGTGTTTTTAGTGTGTGTGTAAAATTAGGGGTTTTAGGTTGATATTTTTTAACTTTTTAATTAGTGTGTGTCTGGGATTTATGTATTGCTAATTTACGATGAATTGTTCATGGCAGAAAGATGGGAAAAAATGAGATAAAAGTGAGAGTTTTTGATGTGTTTTTGATTATATTTTAAGTTTTGAAAAAACTTTAAAGTTAGTTGCCAAATTTACAAGTTGCTCATATATTTTAATATTATTTTATTCCATTTTAGTATGTCAAAATGACAAAAAAAAGTTGCTCAAAATTAAGCTGCCAAAAAGTACTGGTTGCACACCTAACATATACCTTACACAAAAAAAACATATCCGACAATATCTTACACATACATACTATTTAAAAACTTTTGTACTTGTATACGGACACTTGACAACTAATGAAGCTATTCTGCAAAAGTTGCCCACTTGCCCTGATTGCCCTGGGTTATTTTTGCTAAAACTTTATTCTAGGGCACGATTACAATACCCTATTGGTGGTCTTTTATTGCAAATTTCTTTAAAAAAATTATATATGATTTTAAAAAATCATATATGATTTCAGACAGTCATATATGATTTCAGAAAATCATATATGATTTCAGAAAATCATATATGATTTCAAAAAATCATATATGGTTTCAGAAAATCATATATGATTCGTGATGCAAATTATATATGGTTTTCTTAGAAAAAAATTCGTCGAAAGTATATAGATATGCCCTTTTATAAAAATATGATTTAATTTTCTTAGTGATGACAAGTTTTGTTTTACGTAACGATGGACGGTTTGTGAGATATTTAATTTTTTTAGAAAAAATTAATTAAAATGGGTTTTTTTGTTAAATATAAAGAGTAAATAACTAAAATTAATTGTTACTAAAAAGATTGTATATGTGAAACCTCGGCTAGGGTCAGAATATGCGGAAATAATCCACGGAGATGTCAAAAGGGTTGATCGATAGCATATAGTCCATAGAGCATAAGATAAAAGTAAGTTAAATCAGATTACATGTTTATTTAAACAAATAAATAAAAGTTGTCTTAAACGAGACAGTAGGTGATTGTTTTCGTTTCCCAAATAGAACCCCTGACGAGTCCTATTATGCAGATTTCTAAGATGCTGGAGACCATGCACACACCACGTACTAACTTCATATTCCTGTGCAAAACATACTAACGGGGTCAACATAAAGTTGGTGAATTTACAGATTTTAACAATTAATTAGTTTGGACATACAATAATCATAGAAGTAATAATGCACAAAGCATTCTTACTAAAATGTAAATAACATTTGTTTATTATTAGAAACTAAAGCTTAACCCCATAGTCCTCAACAGATGAGGACGTAGTGTCTTAAAGAAAGACACACATTCCAGTTCCAACATGGTATACGTCTGTTGTCCCGGCCAAGGCACAGTGAGCATGACTCACCCAAACGGGGATGGTCAATCCCTAATAGATCTATTTATAACATTCAGGCTATTTAAAACAATTTAACAGTTTCAATAGTAAGCAATCATAATCCAGTTTATACAATCCAGTTATGTCCAATATATGTTTGCATATTTTCTTTCCCAAAAGAGAAAGTTTTATCAAAGTTTAAATGGGGCTGTAAACTCACCTGGGAGTAGGCAATTGCTTATTTAACACGGGTATCCAATTAAAGCTCACACCAAAGTTATGCCTAATCAGATAGTACAGTCTTAATAGATAGTACAAATAACATATGTGTATGCTTATACGGATTTTATTCAGTTTATTCATACTATGGTATTTATCTAAATAACCATAGTTCAAGTAGCATCAATACACATTTAACTTATTTATATAAGTTTCATTTCTAAGTTCACATCAAATGTTTAACTATTAATATTAGTTAGCATACATGTATTTATAGTAATCATTCAATTTTACAATTAAGTTTTACATTTAAGTAAACATAAAAGAAAATGTTTCACTTAAAATATTAATCTATGTTTATAGTACTTGTATCAATAACATCTCGTTAAATTTTATAACCACGTTCTATATTTAAGTAAACATAAGGGGTTTTACTTATAATATATTTACCTAGTAACGTTTAATTTAATTAACGTTCACATAATTTTATTTCTTAAAAGTATATGAGTACATGTATTAACAGTACATATTCATAATTGTTTATACAATTATTTCCTAAAGTAAGTATAAATATTTTATAAAAAAAATATTATTTTATTTAACTTTAAGGTTTCCATAAATTATTTTATAATTTATAAAATAATTTAATCTTTAGAATTTATAGCTTAATTCTTATGGTCTAAGTATTTTAATTATGTTTTATTATAATTAAAATAGATTTTAGGGTTAGGGCTTGGAAATGTTTCGGAATATGGCAAAACTAGTCCCTCCATAGATTTATACAAGTAAACTTTCGGATTTTTCATATTTAGTACCTAGGGCTTGTTATAGTTTTGGCTTATGGCAGATTTGGTCCCTCTAGTATTATCTAGGTTTTGTAATTTTACTAAAATGACAAAACAGCCCCTAGGGCTTCTTTAAGTTTCGGACTATTGCCAAAATGGTCCTTAGGGTTTTAGAATGACAAAATAACTTTTAATAACTTCCCAAAATGGTCCCTAGGGTTTAAGTTGCCACAAAAAATAATTATTAAACCCTAGACTTTTGGATATTTACATTTTCAGTCCTTGTGCTTACTAGTTTATTAAAATAAATTTCATAAGTTACGGTTTTAGTCCTTAAGCTTTATAATTTGTCATTTTCATCCAAAAAGGTTTTATAAGTCATATTTTATTATAAAAACTTTTATTTAACATCTAAACTTTATATGGGCTCATTAAATGGGCTAAACATCTAATGGGCTATTTTAGTGGGCTTAATTATATTTCAAGTCCACTAATTTATTTAAATGGGCCTTTAAATCATCTATTGGGCTTAATACATTTTTAAGTCCTAATTAGTTAAATGGGCCTAATTGTGATCTTAAGTTCATTTAAGTTACTATAATTTATAAAATGGGCTTATTGGGTCCATTTAAGTTTTAGGTTAACTTTTCATTTTAATATAAGTTTTTACTTAGGATATTATTATAAGCTTATTATGCTTATTAATATTTAGTTTTCAATATAAATAGATGAAGAATCTTAAAATTTAATTTTATGTGTTATAACAAGTTAGATCTAGGTGTGTCATAAGGTTACAAGTAAGTCATAAACCCTAGTAGGAGCTTATAACCTACGGCTATAAGTAGTTATAGCTTATTATCATAAGTCAAGTCTGTTAGCCTCAAAATATTGAGCCAAACAAGAATGCTCGGTCATATGTTTATTATGTATCGTATTTTAAAACGTTGTAATAGGTAGTATATTAGTCGTGTTATACGGGCTTAACTTTAGGCTAAAGTTCGTTAATAAGTAACTAAAGCCCAAAAGGAAAGCCCGGCCCAAACCATATAGTCCATTAAGAAGCCCGCATGTGAGTGGACTATATATACTACCCTCCTAGCATGTTAGGAGGGTTGGTGATTCATTTTTCTCTCTTAATCTAATATTCTACAAGTTAATCCTCTCTACTTTCTCTCACTACTTTCTCTCTCTAGAAATCCATCTCTTTTCATCTATCTTCTATCTCTAATCATCTAAATATATGGGACAACAATTGGTATCAATCGCCACTGGGTAGATTCGTGATTGGTTTTGGTTTTCTTATTGTGTTCGTGAGTTTTTCTTTATAAAGAGCTTGAATCATCAAAAATTTTTGCGTTTTTTGTGGTGTTAGTGAGTAAACAAATCATCTACAGCGACGTTGTAGTGATTTGGGTTACTTTGATTGGTCAAAAACGCAAAATTTTGTGGTGTTTGGCTTGATTTTTGGCTTGAAATCTCGAATTTCATAAAGTTCTTCCAAGATCCTATTTTATAGCTTATCTGGTACAAATTTCGCATCTTTCTCTCTGATTGCGAAATTGTGGTATTGCGAAATCATACCCAAAGTTGCGAATTCATACCCAAAGTTGCGAAATCATACCCAAAGTTGCGAAATCATCCCAAAGTTGCGGAATTGTACTTTGTGTAATTGCGAATTTATGCTCTTTTTTGCGAATTTGTACTTTACAAGAATTGCGGATTTTAACCATTGAGTGATTGCGAATTTCATCCATTGCGAAATTAATTCACCCAATTGCGGAATTAATTCATTATTGCGAATTTGTGTAACTTTTTGACATAATTTTTAGACTTAGCCAGTATCTAGTCTAGTTTCGGACTATCGTTTGGCGGGAAAACCATAGTAAAATTTATTTTTTCCTAGACCATTTTTAGGCCATTTAAGCTTCAATTTTAAATTTTGGCGATGCGGAAAATTTTTCGACCAAAAATTCAAATTTTCGGACCAAAATTCAAATTTTTAGGCCATTTTTAGGTTTTATTTTTCGTTAAAATTTTCTATTTTCAAAATTTTTCCCTACTAGTTATTGGCTATTTCTAACTCGATTTCAAAATTTTGCATTTCAAAATTTTTTTCAGTTTACCGTTTTGTCGGACTGAGGAATTTACTGTCGGGCTGAGAAAAAATCGGAATTTTCGGAATTGAAACCACAACCCAATCACACCATATCTACTTAAGATCCAAAGTCACTTCATCATCTGAAACACTCATTATGGATTCCAAAACACAAGATGTGCATGCACTCCAATCCATAATGTCGGTTGCAAAAGAACGATGCATGACACACTTTAGATCACTTCAGTCACACATTCAAGTTCTTTCAACTGACGAGTTAAAAGGCACTCGCGTCGAACTTGGATTCAAACGGGTATTCATGTCACTCACTGGTCAAGATGTTGAGACATTCACAAGCACAATGCAACTCAATGCAGATAATCTTGAACAACAACTTGCAAACGATGACTTTCAAGAGGTTGAATCCATAGATGCCGTTTTGGTTCTTGAGAATCAGTTTCAGCAATTCCTTGATACACAGGTCTCTGTACACTATGATCGAGAATTCATAAACAAATACTTCTTTGAATTTACTCAGTTAGAAGTTCAAGAATTCAAGGAGACATTTCTTCAACACATGAGTGATGTAAGGAAGTCCATTGCTGAAAGAACACGTCAGAAGAACGAGAGCTATGTCGATGATGGTCAAACATTGGATGATTGTACGTTTGTCACAGAACGCAGCGGGATAATACAAGGCTTTTGACACCTCGTATCAAAATTCGTTAGTCCCAAGTCTTTTCGATTTGAAAACCGGTCTTAAGTGCGACTCAATCGTCTTTTGGTGAATCAAGAGAATGGTTTGGTTTGTTTGATTTAAACTAATAGCAAGTAATTAAAGTGTCATTGAGTAAAATGGAAGTTAAAGGATTAATTCTAAATAACTAGTAAAATAAATGCTAGCGAAACTTAAAGACAAGATTAGAGAAATGCTTAAACACTTAATAAAAACTAACACTTAGAAAATTTACTAAAAATAAGAACTTGGTTGAAAAGTACTAAAAGAAAGTAAGAACGGAGTTTAACAAAACAAAACAATCGGAATAAACCCCAAAAGGTAACCCGATCGGAATGTATTCCAATCGGTTGATCGGAATGTGCAAATAAGGTCTGATCGGAATAATGGCAAATCCTACTAATCGGAATATTGAGAAAAGCCCCAATCGGAATAATGAACAAAGACTACCAATCTGAATGTTGGGAAAAATCCTTCAATCGGAATAATCCACAAAAGCATAAATCGGAATATTTAGAAAACCATTCAATAGGAATGCTGAAGTGTGGTACCGTCAGAATACTAAGATGCTCAGTCGGAATCTCAAAGCCCTAATCCGATTGGATCAATCGGAATGGGTGGTCTGCTCGGAATGGTGCAATCGGAAAGGGTGTTTGTACCCCTTCCTAAAATTGTGGAATTCGGTTAAGCAAGTGAATAAGCTATATAATAAGTTTATCACAAAACTAACCCGAATCAATGCCTAAACCGGATCAAATAAGCACTCTAATCAACTTATCCGACTCGAAATTAAGCAACTTTTTAGATTAAACAATAACAACATAAACTTTTTAAGGAAGATTTTTATAAACTAAATAAGCTAATCATAAAAATAAGCCAATAAGCACAAAAGTGTTAAAGCTTAATCAAATGAAAACTTATAAAATGATCAAAAGATTAACTTTTTAAGCACGAAATCAATTAGAACAACACGAATCTTATGATATTCGCACCAAAATCAATCTAAAATCAAAGAAAAGTAGAATGAGATTAAGGCATAAAAGCTTAAAATGGAACTTTGATTAATAAAATAAGCAATACAAAGATGTTTAATCTCGAAAGATTAAAAGAAAAGATGAAGTTTAGTGAGAGAAAGTTTAAGACTTTCTCTCTCTAAAACTAGAGAAAACTAAGAAAAAGTGAAAAATTAACTAAAAACTCTAACTACCCTCCTAATGACTATTAGGAGGGTATTTATAGGGAAGGTGGAAGGAGTGCATGTGTTGCATCTTCTTGCTTGCTTTCTTCACGTTTTCTCGACTCGACTTTAATTCTTTGTCTTTGTCGTCTCGGGATTTGAACTTGTCTTTTTAATTTTCTTCTTCTATTAGACTTAAGTTCTTCGACTTCTTTAAACTTCCGTCTTTTGACTTTTTCTTTGATAAATCTTCAGAATAGGCCTTGGACTTCCGTTCTTTTTGCACTCTTGATCTTTTGACTTCGTCTTTTCCCGTTTTCTTCGATAAAAGCCCGTGTTTTCTTCCTTTTTCATATTTTGGTCCTAAAACACAATAAAAACACAAACCACGCATAATTCCGACTTTTACGACATAAAACACACGTTTTGGTCTTCTTTTTATTAGAAATAAGTGGTAAAAGGATAACTGTTTTCACACTTATTAAATCCCCTACACTTGATCATTGCAATGCCCTCATGCAATGCGTTAATTTTAAAGCACGGTTTACATTTTTCATCATAAATAACCCACCTTGGCCTTTATTAAATACTAAACATAAAAGACAGGAATAAGTAAAGAAATTAAAAACTTACATTGGGTTTTGGCGGCCATGAACGTTTATCATCCTCAAGTTTCACGTTCCCCATACCAAGCTTAAAAACGAGATCATTGTTATTATAAGTTAGCAAACTATCACGAACTCCTGTGGGCCAATTATTCACTTAGACTCCCTTATTCCTAGGTGTATCTCTTATATTTTATTTTTGTCTTGAATGATCACGAGGATGCATTGTTTGACTTATTTCGATAGTTATTTAGGCCGAAAATAAAGTGAACGATTTAATCAATAGTTAGCTAAAGGACCAAATCTTTTAAAACTGCTTCTCGGGACCTCATAAAGTTCATATCTTGGCATAACTCGCTTCACGATTTGAGACCTTTCTCGGACCGATATTTGGCAGCGACTTCATACTTCGAATCTTTGAGAGACGTTCTTGAAATTACGGTCTTCTCTTCATAATAGGAATTTCTTCTCTTAAAGTTTTGAGAGATTCTTCATCTTTGGACCACGACTTCTTCATTTTTCTCCAATCTTTATTTTGGACTTTGATATACAACGATCCGCCTCCTTTTAGGACTTGGATCTATTTATCCTCATACCTTGTTAGGGTCTTTTCGGATAGACTTCTCCATGACTTTTGGGGAGTTTTTGCTTTTCGTCGTGTGTCTCGATCCTTCATATTGATTTTCGATAAATGATTCTTCACATCACTTTTGGATCTTTAGCAACAAAATGTAGCCCTCATGCCTTGTTAGGGCCTTTTCGGACTCGCCAATCTTCGCATCCTGCTTCAATAAGTTATGCCTTGGCTATGAACTCTAATCCGTACCGAGCAACTTTTAAACGATTTGGGGCTAGAAGCTAAGTAACCTTTTAAATCGTACAACCTTATTTATTAGCAGATAAATTTATTAACAAGCGGAGGGAGAATAGGCTCATAATTAACTCACATAAATTCACGAAAGAATACCAAACTTATAATTGGCTCTATCATCTCTCGTTCTCCACAATTTAAAATCTCAAGGAATGAGACTCGTGGATGCTTAGCCTATTAAATCAAAGTTTTGGGTTTTCGAGTCGCCTATAGGATCTTGCAAATTCTTAGACTTTTTCAAGTTTAGAAATCGCGTTTTAAAGTTCCCTTGATAAACGACTCTCTAGGATCAATTATAGGAACTTGCGAAAAGTTCTTGTTCTTAACCCGTGAGAGTTAAGACTTTCGCGTTTTATAGCTCCCTAAATAAAAGCCTAGCAAAACTTGACTTAAACACGTTAAGGATACTAGCTAGAGTAAACTTAGGCAAGTAAACTCGGGTTGAGTCACAATGTTCACGACTAAGAAAAATCTAAAACCACTTTATTAAAAATTTATTCTAGCAAAGGAAACATAATAAAGGCAAATACAACTATACAACTAGGCCAAAATAGATTAAAAATTTTGAAAAATGTCGAAAAATCAAATTTTCCGGTTAAAATGAGGGCAAATTCATGGAAAAGACCACTTACTTCGATAGAAGTCCCCCCTACACTTGAGATAAACATTGTCCTCAATGTTTAAGCATGTGGGAGTAAACTCCCTAATAAGTGTGAAAACACTTATCCTTTTGCCACTAAAATCAAGGAAAAACGAGACCTAATCATATGTTTTATATCATAAATGTCGGAATTACGCGTGGTTTTGTGTTTTGTGTGATAAATAGGTACAAATGATCAAAAGAAGATAAAACACGGGATTTCACGGTCAAATGTCGAAGAAAAGTCAAGAAAGAGTCAAGACAAAGATCAAAAGACAAAAGTGTGCCAAGTTCGCAAAAACCGTCAAGAATCAACACGAGAATGAAGAGAGAAATCTTAGAAGCCAAAACCGAGCTTGTTTTAGTGGATTTAATATTTGTGGAGTTAAACGGGCTTGTGGGTCCCAATTCGGGTTAATGGGCTTAAAAGTCAATTTAAATGTTGCTTGATAAATGACTACAAGCCCAAAAGCCCATTTGGCCCAATTTTACACGGATAAAAACATTTAGTCTACAAATCCATAATCTTTGGGCCAAGCCCAAGTGAATGCAAAAGAAACGAATGGAGAAAGTAAATTGTTTTGGGTTGCTAGTCAACACTCCCAGTCCAAAAGT
This sequence comes from Glebionis coronaria, assembly GCA_025667525.1. Lineage (NCBI taxonomy): Eukaryota > Viridiplantae > Streptophyta > Magnoliopsida > Asterales > Asteraceae > Glebionis > Glebionis coronaria. Next base: position 702,520 of record JANFOE010001489.1, on the reverse strand, counting down.
CAAACTCGTTTTTACAAACGTAACCACCTCATTACCTACCACCCACGTGCTACACATTTACCCATTCACCCAATTAAATAAAACAGATTTTTTATTACCCATCCCCATCTACTCACGATGTGTGTATACCTTTCACCCTCACCCATTTTTCATCTCTCTAAAATTTTTACCCAGCCACCACCCAATCTCAAAACCCTAATCACAAAAATTGCATAATAACTTTTGGGGTTTTTGATCCCACGTGTTTATCACGTGTTTGGGAATTAATTCCCCACTTTTTCGGATGTAGAAGATGGAAGGCATCTTGGACGTGGCTTATTCAGATTGGTTGGGACACCTCATTCCCACCAATCCACCAATAAGAAAGAAACACGTCATATGGAAGAAGCACATCCTCGTGACAACCTGGCAATCCGTGTGACTATGAGTTCTCTCCACCGTTTGATCAAGCAAGAGAGAAAGAGAATGAAGATTAAAGGTCAAGATCGCAAGCAGTAGTCACCAAGGAAGAGTAGAAGGTTCGGGGATCCTTATAAAAACCCCCTCTCTATCATGTAATGTTTAAGCTTTTCATTATTTATTTTTCAGTTTTATTTAGTTAATTAGGAGTAGGATTAATTTAGATTTAAAATTTTGCAAATTAGTGTTAGGTTTAATGTATTTTTAATTTTCAGTCAATTGTACTCTTTTTATTTATTAATGAAAAATAGTTTTTAATTATTTCATTCTCTTTTAATTACTGTCGAATTTAAATCTGCCTTAATCTATTTGTTTCTGCTACTGTTTGTTTATATTCGATTAAAAAAAAAAATAAAAAATAAAAAAATAAAAAAATAAAATAAAAACGTTACTAAAGTTTCTGTTTGATTGAGTTACTGTCGTGTGGGTTCGTTTGGATCGGATAATCATTTGGTTCGAGAGGAGTATTTGGATCGGTATTGATGATGATATTGGGTTGATGATTTAAGGTGGTATTCGGCTAGTCCTTAAGACGGCTCAGCGCCGCTCTTCGTCGCAACGGTTATCGACACCAGGTTTAGTCTTATTTCCCTTTTATTTTTTTTATGTTAGATTTAAATTAATCTTGTGTGTTTTAGTTTTTAGATTAATCTGCTTTTGTTTTAGTAATTATTTGGATTTAAGTTGGTTTGAATCTGCTTGAGCTTCGGTTTGTCACTATTTGCTTTTTGTCATTAAGTAGTATTAAGATTTATTTGTTTATTAAGGTATTTAGCTTATTTAGTTTTTATAAACTAGTTGTCTATTGCTGTTTGATTTTTCAGCTTAATTATTTTTATTTGCTTAGTTTAATTGTTGTTTTGCTTATTTGCTTATATAATTTGCTCTTCTCGATAATCTGCTTACTGCTTATATTTTAGTCTAGATTCTGCTTTTAGGATTTGTTGGGGTTGCTTATTATCTGCTCATGGTTAGGTTACTTTTTATATGCTTATTTGCTTCTACCTTCCTGATGTTCAGATTTGTTTGGTTTACGTATTATCTTATTATGCTTATTTAGTTTTTTTTATTATTCCAGCTTATTTAAATCTGCTCATTATCGTCTAATCTTTCATGCTTATTAGTTTTTGGAGTTGTGCTGCAACTTATTCTTATCTGATTATTTGCTATTTGCCTGTCTGTTTTTAGCTTTAGGCTTATTTGGTATTAATTTTTTTGGTTACTGTAACCATATTCAGACTTTCTGTCTGATGCCCCAAAAATTCCAACAAAAAAAGAATAAAAATAATAAATAGCAAACTATTTGGTCTGGGTGGGATTCGAACCCCAGACCCCTCGTCTAGCAGCCAGCGCTCCATCCATCTCTTCTCTTGTTTCTTTTATGTTTTATCTCCCTGCATTTAATTAATATAGGAAGTTAATATTAGGCAGTTTTAATTTAATTAAATTGGTTTAATTAATATTAGGTTTAATTGCATATTTTATTTAAATTTCGTTTTAAATTCAGTTTTTATAAAAATAAAAATAAAAAAAATATTTTATTTCTTTAAAATTTTAAATTAGTTTTAAAATAGTTTTTATCAAAATTAGTTTAAAATGTTTTTTTTTTTAATATATTTAAGTTTAGTTTAAAATTTCTTTAGATTTAAATTAAAAAGTTTTTAGTTTAAAATTAATTAGGCTTAAAGTTTTATTTTAAATTCATTTAAGAGTTTTTATTAGCTTAATTTTTAAAATTAGATTAGTTTTATTTAAATTGTTTTATTAACTTTTAATGTTAAATAGATAAAACACCAAGAAAAATAGATTTTACCAAAAACAAATCAAGTCGATACGATAATTGCTAATCAATTCGGGTGAGTCGAGGAAAAAACGAACTTAATTTTAAAGGACTAAAAATCCTAGTTTCAAATGGCGCCGCTGCCGGGGAACTTAATTTTATTAAAATGGCGCCGCTGCCGCTTCGCTCGTACGATTGATGATTTTTCGTGAAGACGTTTGGATTTTGGGATCCGTTCTTTTTGAACGTTACGTTTCATGTTAACAAAATCAAAAACATAAAAAATCAAAAAGATTAAAATACAAAAAAAATTAAAAAAAATCATAAAAGCAATTTCTTTCCTAAGAATTGCACCAAAAAAAATAAATAAATAAAAATCCAAAAGTAATACTTTTTCCTAAAAGTATTACACCAAAAATATTACGTATTAGTGTTAATTTTTATTTCGATTTCTTTCGATTTTTCTTGTGTATATATATTTTTCTAAAAAATACAAAAAATATTCTTCTTTATCCTCTATTGTGTTTAATTCTTTTTCTCAACCCCTCTTATTTATAATTCTTCATGGATTTGTCTTGCGTTCGGTGTGGGAGACCATGGCTCGGTTTTCCAATATGTCCATGGTGTACTTGTGCGAAGTGTGGTTCCGATATCGACAATACACAATTTGGATTTTGTCCATTGTGCAATTCTAGAAATTCGTACTTCTCCTCTTACACAAATTTCTCCCCTCCTCCCGTCTATGACAATCCCTATCCTCAACATGCACCGGGTTTTTCTCAATACCCGTGTTGCAATCATTGTGGGGGCCCTCACGATACTTCTTATTGTCAACCGATGAATTATGAGCCACATCCGTGCTATAATTCCGGTTTTCAAAATTTTGAACCCCCACTAAACTCCGTCGTTCATCAACCTTCTATTAAGGAAATTCTCGAAAGCTTAAAACAAATCAAAATTAGCTTGCATGACGAAAGACAACAAGAGCAAGTATCTACTCTTAGTGTTTCTACTCCTCCTCTTGTGCGTTCTTACTTTTATGATGATGACGATGAGACTACTATTTCTTGGAGTGATCTTTGTGCTCAATGTCCTAGTGCAACTGTAATCCCTTCTCTCAATATCCCAAATGCATCTAAGGATCTTGATACATCGAGTGAGATTAGCGATTTTGGGCTCGACGAATTCTTTGATGAAGTTTGTGATGTGCCGACTTTTGCTGAGCTTACGGACACGGTCGTTCCGCTAGTCCATGATCACATACTCACAAATCCAAAAGCGATAATTGATTCTTCCAATAAGAGTTCTATATGTGGTGAGTATGATGATTTCGTCTTCGAGCCCGAGATTAAGGAAATTATCGACCGAGAGCTAGCTCTTTTACCTCCACTTCCACCTACAAGTGAGGTCGATTTTTCCAATATCGAGGCCGAACTTGATGAGTTGGAACGTCTTATTTTTAATAATGACGAACCAACTCACATGACCACACATCCAATTCTCGAGGAGTTACCTAATAAACACTCCTCTAATGAGAATTACGTTTACCACATTCGTGAGGATTTAATTTATCAACAAATCCCACAAATGAATGATGGTTTCGTACTTGATCATGATCTTTTCGAGAGAATTTCTAAAATCCTCAATGAGGGGAACGACAAACCTTTGTTTGACGAGCCTATCTATGATGAAGAAATCGAAGAGATTCACGTTCATGAGGATGATTACTTTGACCCGGGAGGTGACATTGACCATTCTTTGATTGATACCTTTACGGCTTTGCCGAATAGTGACCATCCTATGTCTTTGGGGGATGACAATGTGTTTCCTTTACCCATCCCACCTCCCGTGGATCATGACCTCACATACTTCTCGTATGTTGAGCGGACTTTTCTCCCTTCTATGACTTATCCTCCTGCCTCTCCTTTATTATTTTCCTCCGGGACCGAGGATAAGATTTTTGATCCCGGTATAACATTCGAGGTTTCCCCATGGACCATTTAATTCGGGGTCGAGTCGGGCTCGTGACTCGGTTAACAAAAACAAGCGCTTCTCGGGAGGCAACCCGATGATCTATCTTTTTATCTTTTATCTATTTTCTACAATAAGTGTAGGGGGAGCTGTGTAGGTTGTTTGTGTGTTGTGTTATGATTGTGTAGGTACATGTGCTTAAATGATCCACTTTTGGTGCTTTTGACGTGACCCGTGTTCCCGTGTTACCCGTGTACCCGGTTCCTTCGATAAGTTTTTGCTATTGTGATTCTATCTTACAACGAATAAATGTAATCACTTTAGTTGTCCTTTCCTTAGCTCGATTTAAACAACGCACTCAATGTCCTAAGTGTAGGGGAGTTTATTCTCCCATATGCTTAAACATTGAGGACAATGTTTATATTAAGTGTAGGGGGGATTTCTATCGAAATTTTAGTGGCCTTTTCCATGAATTTGACCCCATTTAACCGGAAAATTTTTGAAATTTTCAACGTTTTTCAAATTTTTGATCTATTTTGGCCTAGTAGTATTTTTATTTATTTTCTTTCCTTTTATTATCGCATCATAATAATTTCCAATTCAAGAATAAAGTCAAAAATAAAAATAAATAAATAAAATGGTTTTAACAAGTTTAGTTGTCTTTGATATATTAGGCCCGTCGTGAATATTTTGACTCAACCCGAGTTTACTTATCCGAGTTTACTCTAGCTAGTATCCTTAACCATATGGACCTTAATTGGTTTATTAGGCTAAGCATCCACGAGTCTCATTCCTTGAGATTTTAAATTGTGGAGAACGAGAGATGATAGAGTTAATTATAAGTTCGGTATTCTTTCATTAACTTATGTGAGTTAGTTATGAGCTTTTTCTCCCATCACTTGTTAATAAATATATTTGCAATAAATAAGGTTGTACGATTTAAAAGGTTACTTAGCTTCTAGCACAAGATCGTTTAAAAGTTGCTCGGTATTAATTAGAGTTCATAGCCAAGGCATAACTTATTGAAACGGGACGCGAAGATTGGCTTATCCAAAAAGGCCCTAACAAGGCATGAGGATACCCGAGTCCAAAAAGGCCCTAACAAGGCATGAGGATTCACTTTTTGCTAAAGATCCTAAGATGATGTGAAGATCATTAATCCAAATCAATATGAAGGATCAAGACACACGACGAGAAGCAATTACGCCCCTAAAGATCATGGAGAAGTCTATCCAAAAAGACCCTAACAAGGTATGAGGATAAATAGATCCAAGTCCGAAAAGGAGGCAGATCGTTGTATATCAAAATCCTAAATAAAGAAGAGGATAAATGAAGAAGTCGTGGTCAACGTTTGAAGCATCTTTCACTCCTTATGAAGATGTATACCAAAATGAAGAGAAGACCATAATTTCAAGATCGTCTCTCAAGATTTGAAGTTTGAAGTACAAGCCAAATATCGGTCCGATAAAGGTCTCAAATCGTGAAACGAGTTATGCCAAGATATGAACTTTTTGAGGTTTCGAGAAGCCGTTTTAAAAGATTTTGTCCTTTAGCTAACTATTGATTAAATCGTCCCACTTTATTTTCGGCCTTAATAAATTATCGAAATAAGTCAAAAATGCATCCTCGTGATCATTCAAGACAAAAATAAAATACAAGAGATACACCGTAGGAATAAGGGAGTCTAAGTGAATAATTAAACCGCATGAGTAAGTGTTAGTTGTGCTAACTTATATTAACAATGATCTCGTTTTTAAGCTTGGTTTGGGGAACGTGAAACTTGAGGGTGATTAATATTCATGACACCAAAGCCCTAATCTAAGTCTTAGACTTCTTAACGAGTTTCTTCCATCAATAATTTTCAAGTTCATAAAGTATTTTAAACTTTTGTTTCCTTTTAAGTTTTTATCTTTCCATAGTAGTAGTAATAATTAATAAAGGCCGAGATGGATTGATTATGAGAAAAATGTAACTTTATGCTTTAAAACTATGCATTGCATGGGGTCATTGCAATGGTCAAGTGTAGGGGATTTAATAAGTGTGAAAACACTTATCCTTTTGCCACTAAAATCAAGGAAAAACGAGACCTAATCATATGTTTTATATCATAAATGTCGGAATTACGCGTGGTTTTGTGTTTTGTGTGATAAATAGGTACAAATGATCAAAAGAAGATAAAACACGGGATTTCACGGTCAAATGTCGAAGAAAAGTCAAGAAAGAGTCAAGACAAAGATCAAAAGACAAAAGTGTGCCAAGTTCGCAAAAACCGTCAAGAATCAACACGAGAATGAAGAGAGAAATCTTAGAAGCCAAAACCGAGCTTGTTTTAGTGGATTTAATATTTGTGGAGTTAAACGGGCTTGTGGGTCCCAATTCGGGTTAATGGGCTTAAAAGTCCATTTAAATGTTGCTTGATAAATGACTACAAGCCCAAAAGCCCATTTGGCCCAATTTTACACGGATAAAAACATTTAGTCTACAAATCCATAATCTTTGGGCCAAGCCCAAGTGAATGCAAAAGAAACGAATGGAGAAAGTAAATTGTTTTGGGTTGCTAGTCAACACTCCCAGTCCAAAAGTCAAACTCGTTTTTACAAACGTAACCACCTCATTACCTACCACCCACGTGCTACACATTTACCCATTCACCCAATTAAATAAAACAGATTTTTTATTACCCATCCCCATCTACTCACGATGTGTGTATACCCTTCACCCTCACCCATTTTTCATCTCTCTAAAATTTTTACCCAGCCACCACCCAATCTCAAAACCCTAATCACAAAAATTGCATAATAACTTTTGGGGTTTTTGATCCCACGTGTTTATCACGTGTTTGGGAATTAATTCCCACTTTTTCGGATGTAGAAGATGGAAGGCATCTTGGACGTGGCTTATTCAGATTGGTTGGGACACCTCATTCCCACCAATCCACCAATAAGAAAGAAACACGTCATATGGAAGAAGCACATCCTCGTGACAACCTGGCAATCCGTGTGACTATGAGTTCTCTCCACCGTTTGATCAAGCAAGAGAGAAAGAGAATGAAGATTAAAGGTCAAGATCGCAAGCCGTAGTCACCAAGGAAGACTAGAAGGTTCGGGGATCCTTATAAAAACCCCCTCTCTATCATGTAATGTTTAAGCTTTTCATTATTTATTTTTCAGTTTTATTTAGTTAATTAGGAGTAGGATTAATTTAGATTTAAAATTTTGCAAATTAGTGTTAGGTTTAATGTATTTTTAATTTTCAGTCAATTGTACTCTTTTTATTTATTAATGAAAAATAGTTTTTAATTATTTCATTCTCTTTTAATTACTGTCGAATTTAAATCTGCCTTAATCTATTTGTTTCTGCTACTGTTTGTTTATATTCGATTAAAAAAAAAAAAAAAATTAAAAAAAATAAAAACGTTACTGTATGAAAGTTTCTGTTTGATTGAGTTACTGTCGTGTGGTTCGTTTGGATCGGATAATCATTTGGTTCGAGAGGAGTATTTGGATCGGTATTGATGATGATATTGGGTTGATGATTTAAGGTGGTATTCGGCTAGTCCTTAAGACGGCTCAACGCCGCTCTTCGTCGCAACGGTTATCGACACCAGGTTTAGTCTTATTTCCCTTTTATTTTTTTTATGTTAGATTTAAATTAATCTTGTGTGTTTTAGTTTTTAGATTAATCTGCTTTTGTTTTAGTAATTATTTGGATTTAAGTTGGTTTGAATCTGCTTGAGCTTCGGTTTGTCACTATTTGCTTTTTGTCATTAAGTAGTATTAAGATTTATTTGTTTATTAAGGTATTTAGCTTATTTAGTTTTTATAAACTAGTTGTCTATTGCTGTTTGATTTTTCAGCTTAATTATTTTTATTTGCTTAGTTTAATTGTTGTTTTGCTTATTTGCTTATATAATTTGCTCTTCTCGATAATCTGCTTACTGCTTATATTTTAGTCTAGGTTAGGTTACTTTTTATATGCTTATTTGCTTCTACCTTCCTGATGTTCAGATTTGTTTGGTTTACGTATTATCTTATTATGCTTATTTAGTTTTTTTTATTATTCCAGCTTATTTAAATCTGCTCATTATCGTCTAATCTTTCATGCTTATTAGTTTTTGGAGTTGTGCTGCAACTTATTCTTATTTGATTATTTGCTATTTGCCTGTCTGTTTTTAGCTTTAGGCTTATTTGGTATTAATTTTTTTGGTTACTGTAACCATATTCAGACTTTCTGTCTGATGCCCCAAAAATTCCAACAAAAAAAGAATAAAAATAATAAATAGCAAACTATTTGGTCTGGGGTGGGATTCGAACCCCAGACCCCTCGTCTAGCAGCCAGCGCTCCATCCATCTCTTCTCTTGTTTCTTTTATGTTTTATCTCCCTGCATTTAATTAATATAGGAAGTTAATATTAGGCCGTTTTAATTTAATTAAATTGGTTTAATTAATATTAGGTTTAATTGCATATTTTATTTAAATTTCGTTTTAAATTCAGTTTTTATAAAAATAAAAATACAAAAAATATTTTATTTCTTTAAAATTTTAAATTAGTTTTAAAATAGTTTTTATCAAAATTAGTTTAAAATAGTTTTTTTTTTTAATATATTTAAGTTTAGTTTAAAATTTCTTTAGATTTAAATTAAAAAGTTTTTAGTTTAAAATTAATTAGGCTTAAAGTTTTATTTTAAATTCATTTAAGAGTTTTTATTAGCTTAATTTTTAAAATTAGATTAGTTTTATTTAAATTGTTTTATTAACTTTTAATGTTAAATAGATAAAACACCAAGAAAAATAGATTTTACCAAAAACAAATCAAGTCGATACGATAATTGCTAATCAATTCGGGTGAGTCGAGGAAAAAACGAACTTAATTTTAAAGGACTAAAAATCCTAGTTTCAAATGGCGCCGCTGCCGGGGAACTTAATTTTATTACTCCCCTACACTTATGACATTGTGAACTTTGTTTAAATCTTGCTAAGGAGAGGACTACTAAAGTGAATTCAATGTGAACATATAGAATATGAAATATTGAATCACGAGAGTTTAGGATAAAACCGGGAAGATGGGAACACGGTATCACGGTTCGTCAAAAGCCATCAAGATACTCTCTGAAGCTTTAATCCCTGCACAGCACAAGAAACAAGACAACAAACATATGCAGGGCTCCCCCTACACTTATTATGAAAGCAGTAAAGGATAGAACACGGGTTGCCTCCGGAGAAGCGCTTGTTTTTGGTTACCGAGTCATGAGCCTGACTCGACCCAATTTTAGTTCATGGGGAACGTAGTGAGGGATGGAATCATCTCTTGAGAGATGTCCTCACCAAAGTACAGCTTCAGACGCTGGCCATTCACCTTGAAATTGGGCCCATTCGGCTGAGAAAGCTCAATGGTCCCATAAGGAAAGACGTTGGCGACTGTGAATGGACCAGACCAGCGGCTCTTCAACTTGCCAGAGAAGATCTTCAACCGAGAGTTAAAGAGCAAGACTTGATCACCAACGTGGAACTCTCGGTTCTTGATTTTCGCGTCATGAATGATCTTCGTCTTCTCCTTATAGATCAGCGAGTTCTCATAAGCTTCATTCCGTAGTTCATTTAGCTCGTTGAGTTCAATCTTGCGATGATCACCGGCTTTGTTGATGTCGAAGTTAGCCCACTTCAAGGCCCAGTGCGCCTTATGTTCCAGCTCGATGGGTAGGTGGCAGGCTTTCCCGTACACAAGACGATAAGGTGTACAACCGATCGGGGTCTTGTAAGCAGTACGGAAAGCCCACAGAGCATCATCTAACTTATCGGCCCACGCGGCGCGATGCTCTCCCACAGTACGCTCCAAAATTCTCTTCAAGCCACGATTGGAAATCTCAGCTTGCCCATTGGTTTGGGGATGATAGGCGGTGGAAAGACGGTGAGTGACACCATACTTTGCCATGACTCTTGCAAATTGATCGTTGCAAAAATGAGTCCCGCGGTCACTGATGATAGCACGAGGAATGCCAAATCGAGCAAAAAGCTGCTTCAAAAAGTTCACAACCACCCTCGCATCATTCGTAGGAAGAGCCTTAGCTTCAACCCATTTAGAAACGTAGTCTACGGCGACGAGGATGTACTTGTTCCCTTTGGAGGATGGAAATGGCCCCATAAAATCGATGCCCCATACATCAAAGATTTCACATTCCTGTATGATATTTTGAGGCATCTCATCCTTATGTGTGATCTTGCCGTGACGTTGGCAAGCATCACAATGCTTAACCATTTCGTGAGCGTCACGATAAATGGTGGGCCAATAGAATCCTGAATCAAACACTTTTTTAGCGGTGTAGTTGGGACCAAAGTGACCACCGGTGGGTCCTTTGTGGCAAGCTTGAAGAATGTCAAAAGCTGCTGGTCCGTCAACACATCGACGAATAATCAGATCAGCACACTGTTTGAATAGATAAGGGTCATCCCAAAAGTAAGTCTTAACATCGTTCAAAAACTTCTTCTTTTGTTGGGATGTTAACCCTTGGATGAGAATACCACCCGCTAAGTAGTTTGCAATGTCCGCAAACCACGGGGTGCCATCAAGATTGAGATTTATAGACATTAAGGTCTCAAGGGGGAAAGAGTCATTGATCTCTTTGTTCGGATGATCCCCTTGATATGGATCCTCAAGTCGACTCAGATGATCCGCGGCCAGGTTTTCAACACCCTTTTTGTCACGAATTTCAATGTTGAATTCTTGAAGGAGCAAAACCCAGCGAAGAAGTCTTGGCTTAGAATCGTTGTTAGTCATCAAGTACTTCAACGCGGAATGGTCCGTGTATACGATGGTGGTGGATAAAACAAGATAGGGGCGAAATTTCTCAAAAGCATAGACAACAGCTAAAAGCTCTTTTTCGGTTGTCGTATAATGCAATTGAGCCCCCGTCATTGTTTTGCTAGCGTAGTGGATTGGTTGGAAGTGTTTATTCACTCGTTGGCCCAAAACCGCACCAATAGCAAAGTCGCTAGCATCGCACATCAATTCAAAAGGCAGCTTCCAATTAGGAGTAACCAAGACCGGTGCCTTAGTTAGCTTATCCTTTAGAAGATTGAAGGCTTCAAGACACTCTTTAGAAAAGATAAAAGGAGTATCTTTTTCCAAGAGGTGGGTCATCGGGCGAGCGATTTTAGAGAAATCCTGAATGAATCGACGATAGAAGCCCGCATGACCCAGAAAACTTCTCACATCCTTCACGGTTGAAGGTGGAGGTAATTTGGCTATGACATCAACTTTAGCACGGTCGACTTCAAGACTGGCTTTTGAAATTTTGTGTCCTAGCACAATGCCTTCTTTTACCATAAAATGGCATTTTTCCCAATTTAGAACAAGGCGAGTGTCTTCGCACCGCTTAAGGATACGTTCCAAATTGGCAAGGCAAGAAGAGAAGGAATCCCCAAAGACCGAGAAATCATCCATGAAGACTTCCATGGTTTGCTCAACCATGTCATGGAAGATAGCCAACATGCACCTTTGGAAAGTCCCGGGGGCATTGCATAAGCCAAAAGGCATTCGTTTGTAAGCAAAGGTGCCATAGGGACAAGTGAATGTTGTCTTCTCTTGATCTTGGGGATCGATGGGTATTTGGAAATAACCCGAGAAACCATCAAGAAAGCAGTAATATTCATTACCTGCTAAACGTTCAAGCAATTGGTCCATAAAAGGTAGAGGGAAATGATCCTTTCTCGTGGAATCATTGAGTTTGCGGTAGTCTATACAAACTCTCTACCCAGTAACGAGACGGGTAGGAATTAACTCGTTGGTTGCATTGGGCACAACGGTGATTCCGCCTTTCTTAGGTACACAATGGACTGGACTAACCCATGGTGAATCCGAAATAGGGTAAATCATACCCGCATCAAGAAGTTTGATAACCTCTTTTTTGATGACTTCATGGATTTTAGGATTCACCCTTCGTTGACTTTGAATTGTGGGCTTAAAGTCGTCCTCCATGAGAATTTTATGTGTGCAGAAGTGAGGATCAATTCCACGGATGTCGGAGATTTTCCAAGCGATAGCACGTTTATGCTTCTTCAACACGGCAACAAGTCGGGCTTTTTCGTCTTCTTTCAGATCCTTTGCGATGATGACCGGTAGCTTCTCGTCGTCTTCCAGGAAAACGTACTCAAGATGAGGAGGTAGGTCCTTAAGCTCAAGAGTAGGAGGATCCTCAATAGATGGTGAAACTAACGATGGATCATCATTAGTCACCTCTTTAGGAGCAGGAGGAGAAAATGGGTCCTCATTGAGAAGTCTCTCAATAGTACGAATGTCTTCATCCCAATTAGTGGACAAATTATCATACTTAATATCGAGAGGACCCAAGCTAGCTTCGAAATCATCCAAGTCACTTTCTCCAAAAGGAGTCAATGCTGGAGCAATTGAGGCAACGGTCTCAACATTGGGTAGAGAAGATAGAGTACTTTTGCAAGCATCATGAAAATGTTCTTCACAAGCCTCATCGAGAACATCAATAGCATTAACATTCTCATATGAATAAGGTTGCTTAGAAATCTTACCCATGTTGAAGACAATTTTATCGTCACCAACTCTCATGATTATTTCGCCTGCGGCTACATCAATGAGAGTGCGACTGGTCCTCAGGAAGGGACGTCCAACGATTAATGGAACACGGGGATCCATCTCGTAGTCAACGACAACAAAATCCGCCGGGAATGTGAATTTGTCGACGCCAACAAAGACATCTTCGGCTATCCCCACTGGATAAGCAACCGTACGGTTGGCTAATTCCAAAGTCATTTTTGTGGGGACTAGCTCGGGGAGAGATAATTGCTTCCAAACACTTAAAGGCATTAAGTTTATACTGGCACCTAGATCGGCTAGGGCCATGCAATTCTCTACTCCCGGGAAGTTGCAAGGAATCAAGAAGCGACCCGGATCACCAAGTTTGGTGGGCAATTGCCTTAAGAGCACCGCGGAGCAGTTCTCATTAAGTTGGGTCTGAGTGATGTCAAGAAGCTTTTCCTTATCACTTAGAAGATCTTTAAACATCTTAGCATATTTGGGCATGTGAGCGAGAGCCTTGGCAAAGGAGATGTTAAAATTCAATTGTTTAAACATTTTTAGAAAGTTGGAAACCTGAATATCGTCCTTGCTCTTTTGCTTCTCTTTCCGCAACCTTGAAGGATAAGGTATATTGGATGAAGAAGAAGGCTTTAAGGGAATAGGATCACTCACAACCACGGGTGGTGGGGAAATGGGGATAGAAGGTGAAGGAGGTGGGGAAAGTTGCTCTTTTTCCTTGTTCACAATCACCGGTGGAGGTGTAGGAAGCTCGGGTTCCATATAACCTTTTCCACTACGAGTGGTGATTGCTTTCATCTCCCCTCTTGGATTCGCAACGATGTTACTCGGAAGAGTACCCGAAGCAGAGGGTTGATTACTTTGGATGAGCGAACCAATCATATCACGAAGGTGAAGAGCTTGATTATTAAAAGAGTTTTGCATGTTCGCATTAATCTGATTGCTGTGTTTGGCCATATCATTCCTTAGCTCGGCTCGAATATCGCTCCCTTGTTTCACCATGTCATTCTTCAAGTTGACAAATTGACTCTGAAGATTCGTCACCAGCTCCCGATTAGTCTTCATGAACGTTTCGACGTCTGGACTTACTGCCATCGGTTGATTGAGAGGTGGAGCTTGGTAAGCTTGAGAATTTCCTTGAGTTGGGTATGGGTTTCTTTGGGATTGATACTGATTGTTTGCACGAGTTTGGGATTGATTGTTTCGGTTAAAGCTTTGTTGTTGGTTTTGGTTTGCAGGAGGGAAACCGGGAGGAGCAAGATAATTGTTGGAACGATAACTTAGCAAGCCACGGTCTCCTTGCGGGCGGGCTTGATAGCCTCCTGTGGGATAAATGCCGTAAGATGCGTTAACGTTTTCAGAAAAATTCCCTTGGGTAGCAGGACAATCATTGTAAGAATGAGGACCACCACATGTGTCACAAGAAATAGCAACGGCTTTAGCTTGTTGAAAGTTGTTTGTGGCTATGGACATGAAATCTTTGTGCATCATTGCGATTTGTTGTGTAAGTTCGGATATCTCAGGATTGGAATTAGTAGAAGAAACATTGACTCTCTGATTAGATCTTGAGGATGCGGATGAATCCCAATTCTTGTGGTGAGTAGTCATGTTTTCGATCAACTCTCGACACTCTTCTGGTCTCCTTTTCATAAAAGTACCACCGGCGGCGGCATTGATCGTGTCACGATCACGAAAAGTGAGACCATTGTAGAAGGTGTCAATGAGAGTGACGGGGAGCATATTGTGATTAGGACAGCGGTCAATCAAATCATTGTATCGTTCCCAAGCATCGAAAAGCGATTCATCATTCTCTTGCATGAATCCACTGATTTGGTTACGAAGGCTAGTGACCATGGATGGGGGAAAGTAGCGCGATAAAAAGCGTTGAGTCATGTCATTCCACGTATGAATAGAATTTTTAGGAAGACGGTCAAACCATTTTTCGGCATGGTGAGAAAGTGAGTGTGGAAAAAGTTAGAGGCGAAGGTCATCCATAGAAACACCGGGGCACTTCATGCTTTGGGTAATGGTAATGAATTTGTCGAGGTGTTTGTTGGCATCATCATCCGGAATTCCACGAAATGGGTTCGTTTGCACTTGTTGGATCATGTGATGCTTCAACGAAAACTCCTGAGCCGTGACGTGCATTGGCGCAATCGGGCCTCCGCGTCCGTTCATGGTGGGTTGGCACAATTCCTCCATGGTTCGTAAATCAGGTAAAAGAACATTGTTGTTGTTGTTGTTATTGTTGTTGTTGTTATTCAAATTGTGTTGAGGTGGGTGATTATTGTTGTTGTTAACACCAGCCATATCTAAATCTTCAAGAGTCTCAGGCTCAGAATAGTTAGAAGATCTAGTACGCATACACCTGCAGAAGAAAAATATACACAAAGAATATCTATATAATCTTTTTGGTGCAAAACCTTTTTGAAAAGAATTGCTTTTAATGATTTTTTAATGTTTTTGTATTTTTGAAGAGTTTTATATTTTTTTGGATTTTTGAATTTTTTTTTTGTAAAAGCAAGGAAAATAACGTTCAAAGAACGGATCCCAAAATTCAATGCGTCTCTCACTAGAAACCGTTGATCGTAACGAAAAGAGCCGGCAGCGGCGCCATTTAATACAAGGCTTTTGACACCTCGTATCAAAATTCGTTAGTCCCAAGTCTTTTCGAATTGAAAACCGGTCTTAAGTGCGACTTAATCGTCTTTTGGTGAATCAAGAGAATGGTTTGGTTTGTTTGATTTAAACTAATAGCAAGTAATTAAAGTGTCATTGAGTAAAATGGAAGTTAAAGGATTAATTCTAAATAACTAGTAAAATAAATGCTAGCGAAACTTAAAGACAAGATTAGAGAAATGCTTAAACACTTAATAAAAACTAACACTTAGAAAATTTACTAAAAATAAGAACTTGGTTGAAAAGTACTAAAAGAAAGTAAGAACGGAGTTTAACAAAACAAAACAATCGGAATAAACCCCAAAAGGTAACCCGATCGGAATGTATTCCGATCAGTTGATCGGAATGTGCAAATAAGGTCTGATCGGAATAATGGCAAATCCTACAAATCGGAATATTGAGAAAAGCCCCAATCGGAATAATGAACAAAGACTACCAATCTGAATGTTGGGAAAAATCCTTCAATCGGAATAATCCACAAAAGCATAAATCGGAATATTTAGAAAACCATTCAATCGGAATGCTGAAGTGTGGTACCGTCGGAATACTAAGATGCTCAGTCGGAATCTCAAAGCCCTAATCCGATTGGATCAATCGGAATGGGTGGTCTGCTCGGAATAGTGCAATCGGAAAGGGTGTTTGTACCCCTTCCTAAAATTGTGGAATTCGGTTAAGCAAGTGAATAAGCTATATAATAAGTTTATCACAAAACTAACCCGAATCAATGCCTAAACCGGATCAAATAAGCACTCTAATCAACTTATCCGACTCGAAATTAAGCAACTTTTTAGATTAAACAATAACAACATAAACTTTTTAAGGAAGATTTTTATAAACTAAATAAGCTAATCATAAAAATAAGCCAATAAGCACAAAAGTCTTAAAGCTTAATCAAATGAAAACCTATAAAATGATCAAAAGATTAACTTTTTAAGCACGAAATCAATTAGAACAACACGGATCTTATGATATTCGCACCAAAATCAATCTAAAATCAAAGAAAAGTAGAATGAGATTAAGGCATAAAAGCTTAAAATGGAACTTTGTTTAATAAAATAAGCAATACAAAGATGTTTAATCTCGAAAGATTAAAAGAAAAGATGAAGTTTAGTGAGAGAAAGTTTAAGACTTTATCTCTCTAAAACTAGAGAAAACTAAGAAAAAGTGAAAAATTAACTAAAAAACTCTAACTACCCTCCTAATGACTATTAGGAGGGTATTTATAGGGAAGGTGGAAGGAGTGCATGTGTTGCATCTTCTTGCTTGCTTTCTTCACGTTTTCTCGACTCGACTTTAATTCTTTGTCTTTGTCGTCTCGGGATTTGAACTTGTCTTTTTAATTTTCTTCTTCTATTAGACTTAAGTTCTTCGACTTCGTTAAACTTCCGTCTTTTGACTTTTTCTTTGATAAATCTTCAGAATAGGCCTTGGACTTCCGTTCTTTTTGCACTCTTGATCTTTTGACTTCGTCTTTTCCCGTTTTCTTCGATAAAAGCCCGTGTTTTCTTCCTTTTTCATATTTTGGTCCTAAAACACAATAAAAACACAAACCACGCATAATTCCGACTTTTACGGCATAAAACACACGTTTTGGTCTTGTTTTATTAGAAATAAGTGGTAAAAGGATAAGTGTTTTCACACTTATTACGGGATAGAATCAGAAAAGCAGCATACCAGCAACAACTCAGGGAATGATCAAGCAGCCGATGATGCTGATATCAGACCCATTTACGATGAAGAGCCAATGGCTGAGGTACAATTAACTGCTCTGTATGATTCTCAGATTCATGAGCTCGAAACTATGTTAGCTCAAAAGACAAAAGATTTTGAGGATGCCAAACTTGAGTTTTCAAAGAAACATGACAAATTTGAGGCCTACTTTGAAAAACTTGAAAAAGCAAACGTTGTTCTTGAACAAAAACTGGATCGTAAGATTCAAGATTTTAATACGGAAAAAGAACATTTTGTGAAACAAATAAATTTGTTAGAATCAAAGTTGGCTTCTCAAAATCTAAGTTCTCCGCCTGCTTCATTAAGTGAAATATCTATACAACCAATCGACACTGTAGATAGTAATGACGTGAATGCTCATAACGGCATATTTGATAATATGAACATTAAGTTAGAACAACGTGTCGCTCAATTACTTCTACAAAATGAGCAATTGAAAGCTCAGATTCAGGAAAAGGTTTTTGCATTAACAGCGGTGAAAAATGAATTAAGGAAGCTAAAAGGAAATAGTGTGGATACTAAATTAGCAAATACGTCAATCTTGGGGAAACCTCCTACTCAACCATTCAGAAACCGCTCAGTTGCTAGACAACCGAATGCGTTTAAATCTGAACGACGCAAAACATCAAACTCGAGGTTTGCATCCCAAGTTGACGTGCGTAGCAATTTGCCAAAAACAGTCACTCCACCATCTAGATCCCCCTTAATAAATTTTGCCTATGCTAAACCCAATCACATGAATGCTTCAAGCAACTCTAGAAATAGCTCCAAGAACTTGCCTCAGAGTAGTTCAAATGACACGGGTCATAAAAGCTATCTAGAGGATGCTAAGAAAAAGACACAAGCAAGAGATAGGACCCAACCGAAACCTAGGAGCGCTAATCACACATCCAGAAATTCTAGACCCTTCTATGATGTGCCCAAATCAGCCTATCCTAGGAACACTAGATCCTTCTCAGATGCTAAGCACTTTGTTTGCACGAAATGTAACAAATGTGTGTTTAATGCCATTCATGATGATTGCATCACGAAAGTCCTGAACAAGGTGAACAAAAAAGCTAGAGTCTCTCAAAGACGGAACCCTATAGGAAATAGATTTTCTCCAATTAAGTCTTCCGCTGTGCGTGAGAAAACTACGTTTCCTAGACCTTGTCTTAAGTGGACACCAACAGGTAGAATCTTCAAAACAACTGGTCCTAAATGGGTTCCTACTGGAAAGATATTTCCCTCTAGCACGAAAAAGGTTCAAGGTGAACCCCCACATGGTTCTCATCAAGAAATCACTAACCCACATGCAAGCATACAAACTAATGATGAAAGTGCATGTAATAAAGTAACGGTTCAACAAGAACATAAAGGTTTTCCATACACATACCGTTCAACAAAAGACACTCTCAGAGTTTGGTTGCTGAAGAAACAGATATCAGAGAAATATGTGTCTCAGGGGTTTCACAAGTAAGCTACACAATGGCACTTGAACAAAGCAGTTTAAGTCCCGATCCACAACGACACACGACTTCCGTTCACAACCGCACGGAACTCGGAACTCAAGACCACAGCAATGAACCGTCAAGTTCAAAGCTGGTTCCTGAACATGTTCCTAGAGCAGATATGACAGTGGACACGACACTTGAAGAGTTGGAAATGTTATATGGACCAATGTATGATGAATATTTCACGAGGGAGAAACAAGTTGCATCGAAGTCTTCCGCTGTCACTCATGATACAAATGATGATACCGATCATCAACAAATGGATACAACTTCATCTACTTCAACACGGGTTGTTGCAGATCTACCTCCTCAGAATATCAATTCAACAATCGATCCTACAACATCCACAACTACTGTCATTGCTCCAGAGAACACAAATCAAGCAGACGATGCATTATCCGACGAAGACGAATTTATCAACCCATTCGGTACACCGGTACACGAAACTGGAGAGTCTTCTACTCGCCATGTTGATCCGTCAAATATGCATACGTTCTATCAACGACATCCTTCAACACATCATTGGACCCGAGATCATCCTTTGGTTCACGTAATTGGAAACCCTTCACAGCCTGTTCGTACAAGACGACAACTAGCAACCGATGACGATGTTTGTATGTTCGCACTCGCGGTGAGTACAGCTGAACCGAAAAACATCAAAGAAGCCATGGCTGATCATGCTTGGATTGAATCGATGACGGATGAACTTCAACAATTTGAAAGACTTAAAGTCTGGGAACTTGTTGACAGACCATACGATGTGACTCTATTAAATCTTCGTTGGATCTGAAAAAACAAGATGGATGAAGAGAATACGATCATCAAGAACAAAGCTAGGCTAGTGGCTAAGGGGTATGGACAGAAAGAGGGTATTGATTTCCAAGAATCATTTGCACCAGTAGCTCGAATGAAAGCGGTCAGAATTTTTCTTGCTTATGCTACACATAAGGGATTCATTGTCTATCAAATGGACGTAAAGACGGCGTTTCTTAACGGTCCTTTGAAGGAAGAAGTCTATGTCACGCAGCCGGAAGGATTCGTCAATCCTCATTATCCTGACAAGGTGTATCGTCTCCACAAGGCACTATATGGACTCAAGCAAGCTCCAAGGGCGTGGTACGACGAGCTCTCGAAATTTCTGGTATCCAAAGGTTTCTTAAAAGGTTCCATTGATCTAACTCTATTCACTTATAAATATAGGGATGACATTTTGCTTGTGCAGATTTATGTTGATGACATTATTTTCGGGTCTACAAACCCAAAACTTTCAAAATGGTTTGAAAGAGTAATGCACAGCAAATTTGAAATGTCAATGATGGGCGAACTAAAATTCTTTCTAGGAATTCAAGTTCACCAATCCCCAAGTGGTATCTTTATAAACCAAGCTAAGTATTGTCAAGAGATAATCAAAAAGCATGGTATGACTTCATGTGACCCCGTTGGGACACCATTATCAACCACATCCCTAGATGCTGACTTGGAGGGATTACCCATAGATCAAACAAGATATCGTTCCATGATCGGGTCCCTCATGTACTTGACAGCAAGCAGACCATATATTCATCATGCTACATGCTATTGTGCAGGATATCAAGCACGACCCACTGAAAAGCACCTCAAGGAGGTTAAACGGATCTTTCGGTACCTTAAGAATACCATTCACATGGGACTCTGGTATCCGAGGGAAACCGGTTTCTTTCTAACGGCCTATTCAGATTCTGATCATGCAGGGTGTCTTGATACACGTAAAAGTACTTCTGGTGGTGCACAATTTCTAGGTCAAGATAAGCTTGTGGGATGGTCTTCCAAGAAGCAGGATTGCACGTCACTTTTATCAGCCGAAGTGGAGTATGTGTCTCTATCTGCGTGCTGTGCTCAAGTTCTTTGGATGAGAACACAACTCACGGATTATGGCTTCCACTTTGATAAAGTACCTATGTACTGTGACTCAAAGTCGGCCATAGCCATCTCCTGCAACCCGGTACAGCATTCTCACACGAAGCACATCGATGTCAGATACCACTTCATAAAGGAACAAGTTGAAAGAGGTATCGTTGAACTATACTTTGTTGGAACGGATTACCAATTAGCCGACTTGCTTACGAAAGCTCTGTCGAAAGATAGGTTTGAGTACCTCGTTAGGCAAATTGGTACGAGATGTTTGACTCCAGCAGACCTGGAGATTCTGGCAAAGGTGCCTGCTTGATTTATCTATCAAACATCAACTTGTAAATATCCTTGAAAAAGCAAAACACAAAATTAAAAATATTTCATAATCCAAAAATATTCTTCTCGACATGTCTTTCAGTATCGATAATATGGACGTGCCTAGAAATGTCGCTCAATAACGACACGGGTGTGTACATAAAGCTCGAAAGAAAGTTGTAAATATTTTTCAAAACATGTCATTTCTTCTTTTAATAAAGGAAATTGTCTGTTTTGGACAATATTTCCAAACAACGGGTAGAGCAATCTATCACGGGTTGAGCTTGTCACAAAACATTCAACGTTTTGAGCTCAACACAATGGCTTGTAATCACTTTCAGATTGCAACCCGGAACTATATTCACGGGGGAGTGTACGATTTCGTGCTCTTACCCTTAGCAAAAAAAGTTAAATCTTCTTACACTTGAGTGGATTCGTCAAGACATTCAAAGTCTATGAACTTAAGCTTATGCTCTAGAAAAACATTTTGACAAAAAGAATTGATTTTTCAAAAAGCGTTGAACACAATTTTTTCAAGAATTTTTCAATGATATTCAAAATCTTTCAAAAATTGTGTGTTCAACAACTCCCATCCTCAAAAAGCGAAATGTGGATCATATCCTCATAATGACAATTCAATTGGATCAATTTTTGAGGGGGAGCATTTTAACTTCATGCAAAAGATTAACATCTTTCTCCTAGAGATTTCAAGACTATTTTTCAAAATATATTTTAATCAAATTTGGTATCTCTAATATCAAAAGATTTTATATATTAGAGATAGGGGAGAAAATGTGATTAAAATGTGATCTAATATAAGACTCAAGTACTTTAACTCTTACCTACATGTGCGAAACACTTTCGATTATCGGTGCACATGTGAAGGGGGAGCATTTCTAAAACGACAAAACTAGCAAGGTGTTAAATGTTTTTCAAACACTTTGATAGAATTTAAAGTGGTTTTCATGGTTACGATCAAATACCCACAACACCTTTAATCCACGACGTTATTGGTGTCAAAAGGGTGGTTAGGTTTAAGTCCTATGATCCAACCAGAACCGGAGGGATCTTCCCAGGGACAATCCAATAGATTATTAGAAGTCCTTAGGAAAGATGGAGTAGCATGTGAACGTAGCAGAATGCCGACTAAGTACTGATGCTAGCACTGGAACAATCACAACAAGGTGTTAGTAATGATGTCTTGGTAAGCATTGAAGGGGTTGAAGAATGAAAAAGAAATGTAAGGATAAAGGGTCTAAAGAAAGAAGCCCTCCATACAACTTAGGCAGAAACCGGGTCAACCCATCATGAAGACAATCTCATCATGGACCCAGTGATGTGAAGCACAACCCTTTCCTAGCTACTCAGACTTCTCTCAAAAGAAGTTTGTTTTATTGTCACGGAGATCAACACGACTTCTATTGACTTTCTTACTCCGAGATAGTTGATATTGAATAGGTGGCATCTGCTCCAGCCTCCGACCACTAAAGTGCACAAATCGAGTCTAGAGCCAAGAGATAAATCAAATCTAGTTAGGACACACGGATGAAGATCAAGAGAGTCCTACGCTATATCCTTGCGATATTGCTAGAACACTCAGAGTGATACTACTTAGTATTCACAATGATGAGTGGAAATCCTTCTAGTGTTAACATCAAACAGCACTGCGGTAGGTCATGTGTAAGATTCTTTATGAATTGAACACATGTAAAACTGAAAAGCAACAGTGGTTTGATTCTGAATTGATTCAAACTCGTTTCAGGCTTCTACGCAATATCTTTATGGTCTTGCCAGAACATTCAGAGTGATATTCATTAATATTCACAGTGACGAATGGAAATCCTTCTAGCGTCAACATCAAACAGCGCTACGGTAGGTGACTTGTGAGATTCTTATGAATCAAACTTGTGTCAACTTGAAAGCAACAATGGTAAGATTCGTTAAGAATCAAACTTGTTCCAGGAATTTGAATTGACGACTTTAATCAAGCGGATATCTATCCAATTGATTCACTCTTTATGTTCGCAGTCTTGCTTTGAGACGGTCGAGTAAAGAGAACGGCTAGTACAGCCGCGAAACCCTGTCAAGGAGATTCTTAATTGAATCTACCTGATCACGGGTACGATATTAAATATCGTATAACGGTCTTCACCGACCGGAGGTAAAACGCTACCGATTTAGGACGAATGTCAAAGCCATTCAGTCCGTGTCTATGTTTTGTCTCGAGAAGGTGGCGTCACGGTGTACACAGCAAAGTCAATGATTCAGAAACCACATACTCATGCCTAAATACATATTCAACAATTAATAGTGTGAGCATGTGGATGAAGACACAAGATCGCAAGATGGCAAAGACAAGTCAAGGATGATTTGAAGATCTCAAGCTTAAAGACAAAGTCGAAAGACAACGACAAAGGCTCAAAGATCACAAAATGAAGGAACAAGACTACTATTACACGTTCAAGACTCATTTATGCCGAGATTAGTAATCTCTACAAATTTCCTAAATGACCAAGGTTTATGACCTCTCATTGGGGGAGATTGTTAGCCTCAAAATATTGAGCCAAACAAGAATGCTCGGTCATATGTTTATTATGTATCGTATTTTAGAACGTTGTAATAGGTAGTATATTAGTCGTGTTATACGGGCTTAACTTTAGGCTAAAGTTCGTTAATAAGTAACTAAAGCCCAAAAGGAAAGCCCGGCCCAAACCATATAGTCCATTAAGAAGCCCGCATGTGGGTGGACTATATATACTACCCTCCTAGCATGTTAGGAGGGTTGGTGATTCATTTTTCTCTCTTAATCTAATATTCTACAAGTTAATCCTCTCTACTTTCTCTCTCTAGAAATCCATCTCTTTTCATCTATCTTCTATCTCTAATCATCTAAATATATGGGACAACAAAGTCTCCATTTTAGGTTGCATGTTCATTTATAAGTGTTACAACAATAGATCTAACCATGTACATATCAAGAAAATAAGTTACAAGTCCAAAATAAGATCTAAACTATGTCTAGACCTAAAAATCAAACATAAATCCATGTACATTTTTATATAGCTCACGGCTATATTTTTAGATCTTGGTACTTCCAAGATGAACACTATATCTAGTTTCTAAATCTTGTAATTATTTAAAAATACAATCATGATTATCTAGTTTACATGCATGTTTCCAAGATTACTATTTTTCCAAGGAGACTACATATAGCTCAAGGCTATATTGTCTCTTCCCAAGGTTCCCATAATCTTGTTTTATGTTTAACATACTCAAGTTAATCTTTGTCATTAGATCTATGGTTTATAATAACATGCATGTACATTATCCATTTTAAATCCTATGTAACCCACAACTGCATTTATACACATAAGTTGTATTTGTGATTTTTAATAGTCATCTTAACATGTATCATTTCATATTCCATCATTTAAACTTAACACATAAATCACATATACATTAACCATATATGCCGTGACCTTTAAGGTCATGGTCTTCAAGACTTTTAGGTTACACACATCCATTTTATGAGATCTATGACTATTGGTTTAACCATAGTCCCATATATAAAGATTTGTAACTCATGCAACCATTAGATTTACAGAACGTCTCATATGGTTTTTAAATCTAGTTTAAAATATGGAATATAAAGCATATGTTTCTTACTAAAGATTTTTAAATCATGAATATGATTTTTCGTAAATATGCCGTGACCTATAATGGTCATAGCTTTATTAAACTTTGATCTTTAACATGTTATTTACTTGTGTTTATAGATGTATGATGATGCATGCATGAAGAAATGGAAGGACAAGTAGTGTATACCTTTCTTTCTTAAAAGTTACCAATGAAGATCTAGATGAACAAGAAGATTAGAGATCTAATCAAGAGGATGATGGAAACCCTAGCTATAACCAAGCCGTGACCTTTAAGGTTTTTGCTAGGGCTTGCTATAGTGATTCCAAAGATGATGATGCCACCAAATGATTAGTAGTAAATATGGGACAAGGATTTAGTAGATTTAATGAACAACTTTGGATTGTTGTGGCTTAATGCCGAATGATTTGAGAGAGAAAGATGAAGAGAGAATGAGATTTGGTTGCATGAGAGGTTGAGAGAATGTATGTGCGTGTTTCGGCTTAAAGGGGAGAGAGAAGGGTGAAGGCAAAAGGCATGATTGCCTTGGTAAGAACCATTGTGCCATGTGTTGGCTTTTCTAAAACCAAGACAACCCTTCTTCTTCCACATATGGGGTGCCGTGTCTAGCTAGCCAAAAAGGAGGGTAATGGGCTTTGGCTTGGGCTCATGTTGGGCTAGTACATAAGGAGTATAGTCTTGGGCTAGTCCAAGGAGGTTAAAACATGTTTGTGGTATACACACTTGCACACATACACGGCTACATACACTATGTAGCATGTTTTCCAACTTTGATTTATGGTTGTGTATAGCCAAGTATTGATTATACATTTTTATCATTTGTTCTCCTAGTATTAAGTACATGGTTTGAGCTATGTAACTTATTTTCAACAAGTATGAATGTAAAGGTATAAGTACCTAAATGAACAAGTTCACACTCAACCTATAGGAACATACATATGACTATGTGTTTTAGGATTAATGGGTGAAACTTCATTACATAAAATCATGGTAAAATCATGGATTTTACAGCACCACCCCATTATTTTAGCTTTGTCCTCAAAGCTACTAAAAACCTAGTTATCCTTTTAATTAAGAGATGTTCTAAGTACATGATTTGTTTCAGGTTCTATCTCTCAGGTACGGATGGCGGCATGAACGCGAAGTGGTCTACACCTAGGTTATTCTTATACGCCAAATCTGGCATTTATGGAAGCTTCCGTCATTATAGGTTAACAGAAGAGAATGCAAAGAGATCTCTATTTGGACCGCACTATACATCCGATTGAGCAGTAAAGGAGACTGCTGCTGTGGATGGGTAGGCGAGGAATGCAAAGAGATCTTTATCCGGATCGCACTATACATCCGATTAAGCAGTAAAGGGGACTGCTGCTGTGGATGGGTAGGCGTGGAATGCAAAGAGATATTTATCCGGATCGCACTATACATCCGATTGAGCAGTAAAAGGGACTGCTGATGTGGATGGGTAGGCGAGGAATGCAAAGAGATCTTTATCCGGATCGCACTATACATCTGATTGAGCAGTAAAGGGGACTGCTGCTGTGGATGGGTAGGCGAGGAATGCAAAGAGATTTTTATCTGGATCGTACTATACATCCGATTGAGCAGTAAAGGGGACTGCTGCTGTGGATGGGTAGGCGAGGAATGCAAAGAGATCTTTATCCGCATCGCACTATACATCCGATTGGGCAGTAAAGGGGACTGCTGCTGTGGATGGGTAGGCGAGGAATGCAAAGAGATCTTTATCTGGATCGCACTATACATCCGATTGAGCAGTAAAGGGGACTGCTGTTATGGATGGGTAGGCGAGGAATGCAAAGAGATCTTTATCTGGATCGCACTATACATCCGATTGAGCAGTAAAGGGGACTGCTGCTGTGGATGGGTAGGCGTGGAATGCAAAGGGATCTTTATCCGGATCGCACTATACATCCGATTGAGCAGTAAAGGAGACTGCTGCTGTGGATGGGTAGGCGAGGAATGCAAAGAGATCTTTATCCAGATCGCACTATACATCCGATTGAGCAGTAAAAGGGACTGCTGCTGTGGATGGGTAGGCGAGGAATGCAAAGATATATTTATCTGGATCGCACTATACATCCAATTGAGCAGTAAAGGGGACTGATGCTGTGGATGGATAGGCACGGGCTTCTCAATGGGCGTTGTAGTCATACTTTTCCCGGATCTGGGAGGGGACCATTAGCGCTGTAGATTTGGTTAGGAGGGCAAATCCATTGCAAATGGTTTCTGATATGAGGAGGACGTGCCAGCTTGTTTCATATTCTAGGGAATCTGGGGACGCACTATTTCTACATCCTGTTCATGGGTGAGATACACGTTATATCTCCATACCCGCGGGTGTAAAAATTGGGGGGGGGGGGGGGGTTGAAGGTAAAACAAACATGTTTAACTTTAACCCCTCCTATATTAGCAGCTTTAAGAAAAGACTCACGATCTTTACCTCAAGGCAGCGGGGTACAAACATTAGTTAATGGTATTAAAGTTTCTACCCAACAAGGAGGTTAAGATTGTTGTCGATGGCGTTTGCGTAAGAAGTTGCAAGGAATCTGCTTCCTTTGCCGTGAGGCTGAGTGAGAGGGGCGCAGAAAAGAAGTACCTCAAATGGTGGAAATAAAAGAAGATACCAAGAATAAAGAAGTGTGCGCCTTGCAGGGTGTCGTAACAAGGGTCACACATTCACTATCACTGGTTCAAAATTTGTACAAATTCTGATTCCTAAAGAGAGGAATTTTCATCTCCCCATGTCTACTGGATGATGGTGTTGTCGAACTAATTGGACCCGAAGAGGAAGGAGGAATGTCCAAAAACGTAGTATATTCAACATCTCCTTACGGGGGATACCAATCGTAGCCCTACAAAAGTACACCCATTGTGAGTTGGGTGTGCCCTTCAGGTTCAGGCAGGGAAGAAACATGTTAGGGAAACGAGATATTTTCAGACCAAGTAGTCGCTGGCCCGTTGGTGCTTGAGATGGCACTAAATATAGCATTAACTATATCGGAGTAATGGCTCCCCAGTATAATCAAGGTTTCATCTCACAGGGTGCACAAACCCATTTTTGGCTATAAGGGATAATTGCACGTTACTTGCTAGCTAATTTGTGCTAAGAACGACATCAAAGTTATCAAGGATTTCTAGGATCTGATTGGTGTAAAATGGCTGATTCGGAAAGTTTTTAAGGAACAACCTCGGATGAGGCTTTGTAGTGCTTTGGTCTACATATGTATCAGACAAGATAGATGCATATCACTGGTTTAGTAAAAACGTACCAGGTACGATGCTGGAGCCTGGGTTTGTTGGGGCATTGCCAGCCATGTACAGTTGCGAAGGAGTTCCCATGTCGTCCTTCTTTTGGTTGGCCCTCTTGAGACAATCAGGTCTCACGTGCCCAGGTGTTCCACACTCGTAACATACCACAGCTTTCTTCGGCCCACTACCGCTCCCACCAGTGGGGTTTTGGTTTCTCGGTTGCCCACTTCCACTCCCTCGTGCGTTGGACTTGCCCTTGTTGCGGTTTCCAGGATTGGGGTTGGGTCGACCTGGGGTGGCAACATTGGTTGGACAATCGCGAGAAAAATGGCCTTGTTGGCCGCACTTGTAGCACCCTTGACATTGTCCACCAGCCACATGATGGTAGTTGCACTTCGAACACTTGGGCTTTGTCCCTGAGTAGTTCTTGGTGCGGGTTGTGGGAGTAGTGTCATTTGCTTGCCCAACGTTTTGCTTTTTGAAAGGCTGTTGGTGCTGGCTACGAGAGTTTTCTTTGGATTTCCTCTTGTTGTTTACTTGTCTCTCAGACAGATTGTGGGTTCGTTTGTTGATCAGCTCAGTCGTAATTTCCATGGCACCTTCCACAGTGGTGGGTCGTGAAGCTAGCACACTGTCATGAATGTTGTCAGGGAGTCCACTGACATACTTTTCAATCTTGTCACTCCTTAGACGAAACATTCTGGTGCACATCAAGCTTAACTCTTGAAATCTTTGGTTGTACCAAATGATATCATTGTTCTTACACTTGAGATCCCATAACTCGACTTCCAACTTCTTCATTTCTCATCTGGGACAGTACTTATTAGTCATTCTTTCCTTGAGGTTGGCCCAAGTGAGAGTATACGGCATGTCCAAGGGTAGCGACCACAAAGTTCCACCAGGTAAGGGCACTCTCAAGTAGGGTGCACGTGGTAAACTTAACTCTGTTCTCGTCAGCACAACCACTGATGCGGAAGACTGTCTCTAGTCTTTCAACCACTACATCAGTTCAATAGCTCCTTCTTTCCCTCGGTAGTATGAGGGTTTACATTTTAAAAAGTCTGGGTAAGAGCAACCCCTGTTGGTGTTGTTTTTGCGAGCGTCAGAGTTTGGATCACTGTTTGTATTTGGGTTAGCTCCTCTGGCTGCCATAGCTACTGTGATGCCTTACTTATCATTTCCCCAAGTTGTGCGGCAGTGACATTTCGTGTAGCTTCTGGGGATTCAGCATTGTCGGCATTGGAAGTGGTTGCATTATTGGGATTTGACCTCGTAATCACCATTTGTCTATAGTCATATACAAAATGAGATTATTAGTTCAAGCATTAGTACAGTTTTTATATTATTTGCACGAAGAAACTTATGCACTGATTTCATAACAAATTTGGACAACCTGTTAAGATCTCATAATATAATACATTGCACAACAGATATAATAAAGAGAGTGATTACATGTTATTTCTATGAGAAATTTAATAATCATCTTAGCATAACACAATCTAAGTCATAGGCCGTCGAGCCTAATCCCAAGTAATGATACACAGAGTCTTTAAAAACATCATATCCCAAAGTTACATGTCCCAAAAGAAAGAAAAGATAAAGTACGGGATTACATCACAAAAGCTGAACAAGAGATAAAAGTACAAAAGCCCTATGTCATGATAGCCGGGATGCAACCCGTGAGCTTATCATGACGTACAAGAAGTCTAGTACGTCTATGCTAATCCTGCCTGGATGGTCCACTAGATGATGCCGGGGCTGACGGTGCAGATGGAGCTGGTAGGGCTGTAGAATTTCTCCTGGTGTTCCACAAAGTCCGAACTGTCATTCGGGTCTCCTTGAGCGTACGAAGTGCAGAAAATAGCTGGTTCCGGAGCCTATCGACGACCCCTCAGAGGTAAGACATCTCCCCAGTAACCCCATCATGCCGGACAGTGGTGAGATCAAAGAAGATGGACAATGACTACTCCTGAGCAGCTAGAGCAGCATGGGCCTGATGCTGCAGACCCTCCATGACCTGCATGTGCTGGTGGAGGCGGTAGTTCTCATCCAATAACCACTTTAGTGCCTCGTCCGTCCTAGCCTGGATGCCCTTTGTAGTCTGGGAGTCTCCCCTCATAGTGCAGAAAAAAGTGTCGATACGCTCATAGATGACGGCATGACTCTGTTGACTGACTGTCAACTGGCTGCGGAGGTCAGATATTTCTCACTCATGGCGTGCAACCAATGCGGAGATTTGGGCCTGGACGGAATCAACACATCTTGCCCCGGAGCCTTCCCCGATCTCATAAGTGGAGACGGGCGTGGGTCCGGAGAAATAGCCTGATGAAAAGGACAGAGGCATGGAAGATGGTATGCTAGAAGGGACCCGATCCTCCTCCATAGAGGTTGGGACCGGTGTGGCTGATGCTGAGATAGAAAATGGGTCCTCTGGGAGAACAACTTCGGTGGCTGGGTCATCCTCTGTATCCGAGGCTGACAACCATCCACACTGCGTCGATCGTGAGGATGAACAAACAACTGGAGTAAGAGTTACTCTGGGTAGAAGAGTCGTAGATGTAGTAGGTGGAGTCATGATGCTCTGAAATAGTATCATTTTAAGTTTGAAGTGAGTATAAGCTTACAAAAAAAGAACAATATTATTTAGATTACATGCTTTATGAAATATATCCCTTCTTAAACAAATATTAGAATGTTTTAAGGTTACAAATATTTATACTTATACATATATATGTATTATCATGTAAGTAGTTCATTTATCAATTAGCAAGTGTGAAGTTTAGTTTAATATTACTCAGATTCGCATTTCAGTATTTTACTATGTAGTGTAAAATTTTCAAGTTTAGCATGTCTAACATATAGCAATACCTTACTAAACAGTATTAATAATCAAGTGTAGTAATCATATATATATATATATATATATATATATATATATATATATATATATATATATATATATATATATATATATATATACACAATTAGTTCACATAGCATAAAATGGCCTAAGATCTATATGCTTAACTAAGACGGTCCCAAAATAAAATCCCAAAAAGAGTTTTATAAGTTATAGTCCAGTTTTAAATAAAAGAAAAATCATTTTATTTTTATTTTATTTAAAAATTTATCTGGTTCTCTATAACTAATGCTCTGATACCATTCTCTGTGACACCCCGGGTAGGGTCAGAATATGCGGAAATAATACACGGAGATGTCTCAAGGGTGGATCGATAGCATATAGTCCATAGATCATAAGATAAAAGTAAGTTAAATCAGATTACATGTTTATTTAAACAAATAAATAAAAATTGTCTTAAACGAGACAGTAGGTGATTGTTTTTGTTTCCCAAATAGAACCCCTGACGAGTCCTATGATGCAGATTTCTAAGATGCTGGAGACCATGCACACACCACGCACTAACTTCATATTCCTGTGCAAAACATACTAACGGGGTCAACATAAAGTTGGTGAATTTACAGATTTTAACAATTAATTAGTTTGGACATACAATAATCATAGAAGTCATAATGCACAAAGCATTCTTACTAAAATGTAAATAAAATTTGTTTATTATTAGAAACTAAAGCTTAACCCCATAGTCCTCAACAGATGAGGACGTAGTGTCTTAAAGAAAGACACCCATTCCAGTTCCAACATGGTATACGTCTGTTGTCCCGGCCAAGGCACAGTGAGCATGACTCACCCAGACGGGGATGGTCAATCCCTAATACATCTATTTACAACATTCGGGCAATTTACAACAATTTAACAGTTTCAATAGTAAGCAATCATAATCCAGTTTATACAATCCAGTTATGTCCAATATATGTTTGCATATTTTCTTTCCCAAAAGGGAAAGTTTTATCAAGGTTTAAATGAGGCTGTAAACTCACCTGGGAGTATGCAATTGCTTATTTAACACGGCTATCTAATTAAAGCTCACACCAAAGTTATGCCAAATCAGATAGTACTATCTTAATAGATAGTACAAATAACATATGTGTATGCTTATACGGATTTTATTCAGTTTATTCATACTATGGTATTTATCTAAATAATCATAGTTCAAGTAGCATCAATACACATTTAACTTATTTATATAAGTTTCATTTCTAAGTTCACATCAAATGTTTAACTATTAATATTAGTTAGCATACATGTATTTATAGTAATCATTCAATTTTACAATTAAGTTTTACATTTAAGTAAACATAAAAGAAAATGTATCACTTAAAATATTAATCTATGTTTATAGTACTTGTATCAATAACATCCCGTTAAATTTTATAACCACGTTCTATATTTAAGTAAACATAAGGGGTTTTACTTATAATATATTTACGTAGTAACATTTAATTTAATTAACGTTCACATAATTTTATTTCTTAAAAGTATATGAGTACATGTATTCACAATACATATTCATAATTGTTTATACAATTATTTCCTAAAGTAAGTATAAATATTTTATAAAAAAAATATTATTTTATTTAACTTTAAGGTTTCCATAAATTATTTTATAATTTATAAAATAATTTAATCTTTAGAATTTATACTTTAATTCTTATGGTCTAAGTATTTTAATTATGTTTTATTATAATTAAAATAGATTTTAGGGTTAGGGCTTAGAAATGTTTCGGAATATGGCAAAACTTGTCCCTCCATAGTTTTAAACAAGTAAACTTTCGGATTTTTCATATTTAGTACCTAGGGCTTGTTATAGTTTTGGCTTATGGCAGATTTGGTCCCTCTAGTATTATCTAGGTTTTGTAATTTTACTAAAATGACAAAACAGCCCCTAGGGCTTCTTTAAGTTTTGGACTACTACCAAAATGGTCCTTAGAGTTTTAGAATGACAAAATAACTTTCAATAACTTTCCAAAATGGTCCCTAGGGTTTAAGTTGCCACGGAAAATAATTAATAAACCCTATACTTTTGGATATTTACATTTTTAGTCCTTGTGCTTACTAGTTTATTAAAATAAATTTCATAAGTTACGGTTTTAGTCCTTAAGCTTTATAATTTGTCATTTTCATCCAAAAAGGTTTTAGTAAGTCATATTTTAATATAAAAACTTTTATTTTAACATCTAAACTTTATATGGGCTCATTAAATGGGCTAAACATCTAATGGGCTATTTTAGTGGGCTTAATTATATTTCAAGTCCACTAATTAATTTAAATGGGACTTTAAATCATCTATTGGGCTTAATACATTTTTAAGTCCTTTAATTAGTTAAATGGGCCTAATTGTGATCTTAAGTCCATTTAAGTTACTATAATTTATAAAATGGGCTTATTGGGTCCATTTAAGTTTTAGGTTAACTTTTCATTTTTATATAAGTTTTTACTTATGATATTATTATAAGCTTATTATGCTTATTAATATTTAGTTTTCAATCTAAATAGATGAACAATCTTAAATTTCATTTTATGTGTTATACCAAGTTAGATATAGGTGTGTCATAAGGTTACAAGTAAGTCATAAGCCCTAGTAGGAGCTTATAACCTACAACTATAAGTAGTTATAGCTTATTATCATAAGTCAAGTCTCCTTTTTAGGTTGCATGTTTATTTATAAGTGTTACAACAATATATCTAACCATGTACATATCAAGAAAATAAGTTACAAGTCCAAAATAAGATCTAAACTATGTCTAGACCTAAAAATCAAACATTAATCCATGTACATTTTTATATAGCTCACAACTATATTTTTAGATCTTGGTACTTCCAAGATGAACACTATATCTAGTTTCTAAATCATGTAATTATTTAAAAATACAATCATGATTATCTAGTTTACATGCATGTTTCCAAGGTTACTATTTTTCCAAGGAGACTACATATAGCTCACGGCTATATTGTCTCTTCCCAAGGTTCCCATAATCTTGTTTTATGTTTAACATACTCAAGTTAATCTTTATCATTAGATCTATGGTTTATAATAACATGCATGTACATTTAATCCATTTTAAATTCTATGTAACCCACGGCTGGATTTATACACATAAGTTGTATTTGTGATTTTTAATAGTCATCTTAACATGTATCATTTCATATTCCATCATTTAAACTTAACACATAAATCACATATAGATTAACCATATATGCCGTGACCTTTAAGGTCATGGTCTTCAAGACTTTTAGGTTACACACATCCATTTTATGAGATCTATGACTATTGGTTTAACCATAGTCCCATATATAAAGATTTGTAACTCATGCAACCTTTAGATTTACAAAACGTCTCATATGATTTTAAATCTAGTTTAAAATATTGAATATAAAGCATATGTTTCTTACTAAAGATTTTTAAATCATGAATATGATTTTTATAAATATGTCGTGACCTATAATGGTCATAGCTTTATCAAACTTTGATCTTTAACACGTTATTTACTTGTGTTTATAGATGTATGATGATGCATGCATGAAGAAATGGAAGGACAAGTAGTGTATACCTTTCTTTCTTAAAAGTTACCAATGAAGATCTAGATGAACAAGAAGATTAGAGATCTAATCAAGAGGATGATGGAAACCCTAGCTATAACCAAGCCGTGACCTTTAAGGTTTTGGCTACAGCTTGCTATAGTGATTCCAAAGATGATGATGCCACCAAATGATTAGTAGTAAATATGGGACAAGGATTTAGTAGATTTAATGAACAACTTTGGATTGTTGTGGCTTAATGCCGAATGATTTGAGAGAGAAAGATGAAGAGAGAATGAGATTTGGTTGCATGAGAGGTTGAGAGAATGTATGTGTGTGTTTCGGCTTAAAGGGGAGAGAGAAGGGTGAAGGTAAAAGGCATGATTGCCTTGGTAAGAACTATTGTGCCATGTGTTAGCTTTTCCAAAACCAAGACAACCCTTCTTCTTCCACATATGGGGTGCCGTGTCTAGCTAGCCAAAAAGGAGGGTAATGGGCTTTGGCTTGGGCTCATGTTGGGCTAGTACATAAGGAGTATAGTCTTGGGCTAGTCCAAGGAGGTTAAAACATGTTTGTGGTATACACACTTGCACACATACACGGCTACATACACTATGTAGCATGTTTTCCAACTTTGATTTAGTGTTGTGTATAGCCAAGTATTGATTATACATTTATCATTTGTTCTCCTAGTCTTAAGTACATGGTTTGAGCTATGTAACTAATTTTCAACAAGTATGAATGTAAAGGTATAAGTACCTAAATGAACAAGTTCACACTCAACCTATAGGAATATACATATGAGTATGTGTTCTAGGATTAATGGGTGAAACTTCATTACATAAAATCATGGTAAAATCATGGATTTTACAGTATACATTGAACTTTTATCATCAAACAACACAATATATCTTAAAATCACATTTTGCATTAAATTATAAATCTTTCAAAACAAATATACTTAAAATCTGTTTTGAATAAAGAATCTCAAACACCTCTCCTCTGATGTGACTGGCAGAAACTATTAGTGGATAAATATGGGTTTTGGGCCCATTAGGGTTTCTAAGATTTATATTAATAAACTTGATATCTCATGGGGTTTAATGTAGTCTAACAGAAACTAGGAGGGTTGGATAAAACATAGTATAATATATCCGTAAGTAGTAAAAGTAGGAGTATGTAAATTTATAAGGTTTTATTTATAAGAAGAAAATAATTATTACATATAAAAAAACCACAGACTTACATCAATCGTACCGGTGACTATTCTGGCGAATATTGATTGAACCACCGACCGTTATCATGTATGAGAATCTAAATAAAACCTTTATATTTGTAATCTGTTAATTAAGTAACCCATCAAAAGATAAGATTTGAAGCTTTTGTTGAATGTTTAGAGCCCTAATTAGTAATCGTCCTTGTTAGGGTTTTTAGATATATCTTCATTCCATTACTTTGTTTGTTTTCTTTTAGCTGTAAATATTTTTCACTAGCTCAACCCAAAAGCCAATTCCATTTATCGTTACCCAACTTTCAAAAGTCAATGATGGAGGAGGGAGTCTCATTTCGTACATGTAGTTAGATAATTTCATGGGCGAGCTGGAGGACATGCTTCTTCAAGCTGCGGGGAGACCTGCAATAGATGATGACTCACTACCACCATCTAGGAGACAACCTATGATGGTTTATGACATTCATAACAATTATATAATCATAACAAAGATCAAAGCACGTAATAGCGGAAGCGATTTAACAAGATCATAATAACATAATTATAATTAATCGATTAGGGTTACATACCTTTATCCTAGCAAAGATCCACAAGATCACCAACGAATCACCAATTAGGGTTTGTAAAGAAACAATACCAAGATATAGTTTAAAGCAAAACTATATTATGCTCTTGTACACACGTAATGCAACGGGCTAACCGTGAGTCTAGCACTTACAAACCGGAGCTTCAACACTTGTAGAATTTTAGCAAAATCGAAAACCAAAGAACCCTAAAGGGGTGTTTGTCGCCGATCGCACAAAGAGAGAGAGGAAAATGGATGGGAAAAATTATGAGGCTATGGGGTGTTTATATAGGGCTTGGAAAAACTTTGTTTCCAAGTAATAAACGAATAAGGAAACAAATCCTTTTACTTCCCCTTTTTCTCCTTGTAGCCGTCGACCCATAAGCCCACC
This sequence comes from Glebionis coronaria, assembly GCA_025667525.1. Classification (NCBI taxonomy): domain Eukaryota; kingdom Viridiplantae; phylum Streptophyta; class Magnoliopsida; order Asterales; family Asteraceae; genus Glebionis; species Glebionis coronaria. The sequence goes on along the minus strand of JANFOE010001489.1, from coordinate 666,086 downwards.
AAGGTGGCTGTAACACCCCATTTTGATAATGGAATGTCACGCGTAATTATGGCGTGTCATCAAAGCATACAAGGAAAAATGTCTAAACATTACATGACCATAAAAGGAAAATACCGGAATCAAACATCGGTAGTCCAAAAGTAAAGCTCATCACACACAAACATAAGTACTGTAAGGGAAAGGACTAAACAGTGTCCATAACAGAGTATCAAAGTAAAGATAATGCATAAAGTAAAGAAAGGCTAGAAAGCTTCCAGGCCATATGCACGTACGCTTAAAGTCTACGAGCGTCCCTGAGTACCTGCCGTTTTGGGAACATAGAAAAGGAAAACGGCTGAGCAATACGCTCAGTGCACGGATGTACAATAAAGCATGAATAGGATAAGCATATAACATATAACAGCGGAAGAAACTAAGTCCCGAGTAACCTGGTTAAGTCTTGGTAAAACTGGTTTTATAGTTTGAAAAGCCTTATGTTTATCTTATAAAAACTGTTTAACATGTTCTACCATCAGCCAATATAGGTCATGAAAATCCACCGTGCATGAATACTTGGAGGGGTGACCTCATCATGCAAATTAGAGGGGCTGCCTCTAATTTAATATACTGGTTTGGGTAGGAGGGATCAGCTCCTTGTGAAGGATGCAAGGCACACACCACATTCACACTGAGTAATCTGCTGAAAATATGTAACTAGGATGCACCCATACGCCCCACATGATAAATATAATAATATGTCCAAAAGCTGAAGGGACGCCACGAGCATTCACTCCGCCGTGGTGAAGTCATAACATCAGTGCCTCTAATGTTATGGTTATGGTACCTCCATAACTAGGTGAAACTGGTCATGCATGTATATGGCTATAGGTATTCTAAATTAAACATAAGCAAGTCAAACATATAAACTTATACTACGGGAAAACATTTGGCTGCATACGGGGAATCCTAATAAGGAAAGAATGTCCATACTGAAAGGACGGGAATCCGTACCTTATGTCCAGTGAACGAAGAAGATGAACTAAGGAGAATCCTACTTCGGTATCACTAATGCTACATAAATACATACATGAATAAGTATCTGGTTACTAAATACGTAACTGGTTTTATGTCATGTCTTAGCTTATTTTATATGTTCATATCATGTTTTACTGTTAAAAGCCTTAAACTATGTTTATCTTATATTCTGTCTATTCTGATTAAGTATTTCTGGTATTTCATGTATTATTATACTTACTGTGTAATAATAAGTAACTTTCCAAAAATAGCAGGTTTCCTAAAATAGAAAGTTTCCAAAAATAGAAAGTTACCAAAAATAGAAAGTTTCCAAAAATAGAAAGTTTCCAAAAATAGAATTACTGCTTAAAATAGATAAGTTTCTAAAAATAAAAAGTTTCCATAAATAGATCAGCTGCCTTAATTAAATAAGTTTCCATAAATAGATTAGCTGCCTGAATTAAATAAGTTTTTAAAAATAGAAAGTTTCCATAAATAGATTAGCTGCCTTAATTAAATAAGTTTCTAAAAATAGAAAGTTTCCATAATTAGATATAAGCTGGTTAAATAAGCTAAGTATATAAGCCTAGGTGTTTTTCTGATTATTTTCTAAGTCATAATGATATAATGTATAGTTTATTAATTATTACATGTAATTTAAATAAACTATAGGTTAAAAGTATTTAATTAAAATATATCATGTTTTTAATTAAATAAAATTAAATACTTAGGTTAAAACATGTATTATTATGTATTAATAATATAACCTAAGTCATGTAAATTAATTAATTATAACCATGGTTTTTAAATAATTAATTAATTATAAGTCTAGAAAATATAAAATACTTAGGTTAATAATTTCATGATCTAATAATTAAATATAACCTAAGTCATGTTTATTAAATTAATCAAGTCATGTTTATTAATTATTTTATTAGATCAAATCTAAAGAAAAAGGATTAAAAGGATGTACCGAATGCGTGGATCTAACGAAGATGAACACACACGAACACACATACAAGATTCAAGATCAAAATCAAAATGAACACCCCCTTTCTTGTTGTTGTATGCGGTGGCCAAGGAGAAGAAAAAGGAGAAGGGAGAAAACTTTTTAGGTTTTTAATTTTTTTCTTCTGTAAAGTGAAAAGTGAAAACTAGTTTTACCTTAACCCCCCTATCATTGTAAAAATTGATGGGCTTGGCCCATGGTGTTGGTGTAGCCGCGGGTAGGGGGCCCCACATGGGGTACCCGTACCGTTTTCCGTGTCTCGTTGTTTAAGTGTTCGTTCGTATTTATTTGTGTTCGTGTTTAATGTGTTCTCGTTAAATATTTACCGTGACCTAATATATTTAATCACGCTCGTAATAAATATATATACGTAATTAATATTAGTTCGCGATTTAATTACGTTCATGATTTCATGATCGCATGTTCGTGATTAATTATTGTCAAATAATTATTGCGTGTTCGTGCGTAGTAAATACTTATCGTGTTCTAACACGTACGTAATACGTAAAAACCTAACACGTAATCATAATCATGCTATAATAGGAAAGTTTTAATCTAGTACGTACGATCTTAAGGGTACTATTCATGGTAAAAGCATGCGGGTTTTACAACTCTTCCCCTTAAAAAGAATAATTCGTCCCCGAATTATAGATAAAGTAAACTGAAATAGAAGAACATACCCGAATTCAAAATATGAAATGAGGGTAAGAAGCCCGGATAGACTCCTCTGTTTCCCAAGTGGCTTCCCGCTCGGTATGATCCCTCCATAGGATTTTGGCGAATGGAATCGTCTTCCTTCTCATGACTCGTTCTTGTCTGTCAAGAACTCGTTCGGGTTCTTCTATAAAAGTGAGATCTTCACGTATCTGTTCCAGTGGATACTGGACCATGTGAAGGGGATGATGTAACACCCCCAAATTTATACAATTTAATACAGCGGAAGACTCGTTGGCGTTACGGGATAGCACATTACTCACATCATAGACAACGCTTAAAAATCGCGTCGTTTAATAATAAAGCATTTCCATTCATAAATATCAAATTTACATAGGTCCCAAGTCATTGTATTTCATACAGGTTTTACAAAGCATTTGAATGGAAATTGTTATTTAAGTGCGGGCCATGAATTCTTGTTGTCTTCCCGAGAATTACCTTCAAGTACCTGAGATAAAACATGTTAAAAGAAAAGGTCAGCGATAACGCCGAGTGAATTCATAGAGTTTAATGAAATCCATCAATATAGCATCGGTATAAAATTATTACCGAAAATCATTTTTATACAAATCATTGTAATAGGCCATAAAATAGCCAAAGTCATTTTATACAAATCCTTATCAAAAATCATAATATAGGCTTTTGCCTTAAAAATCATTATACGAACCAAAGTCGTAAAAACATCATACAATACGTTTTATAACGTTGTATAAAGTTAAATAAAAACCGTTATATGAATATGGTTATGTAAAACCAAAACACGAACATAAAATCAATAATAAGACCCAGTATTGCTAGTCAGGCAATATATCGTAATTCAACGCGTATATCAGTATTTTCAATATTGGATTATTATAAGCCGCATGACATTGTTACCTTACTATACCAAACAACGGGTAGCTAACCCGAAACTCATTTGCCAATCTAAATTAGCGTGTCGTCACAATAATCACGCTTGTGTAAGTCTTCTCATACATAAATTCTCTTACCAATCAATGTGGCACGACGGGGATCAACCGTCAAGGCACGAACTGGGGTGATCGTCCCCAAATAGTACTATTATATGCATAAGCGTCTACCAAATCCCGGTAGTTCACAATTCATGCTAATGAGACTTTTAGTGACATAACCTAACTTTAATAATCCATTTCATTTCACACATCGGGTCATATAATCATTCATCAGGTCATACAATCATTCGGGTCCAAATCAATAAACAAACTATCGGGACAACTAGTGTCCTATTTCATAAAAACTAACATGTTATCTCCCTCGTGGGTTTATAAACATTTCATAAAAACATTTAAAAGAGTGCGAGGCTATGAACTCACGTTGATGTGGGAAAGCGGTTATCGACGATTCGGATGTACGGTACGTGCTTCAATCACGGAAACCTAGACAAATAATACTCGTCTTAGACTCTTGTCCAATGACTTTATAAAAATAACAATTATGTATACATACCATGATTTTATAAATATGATGATGATCAAGTAGGATTGTACATTTTTACTCATTCATTATAGTGTGTATGTGTTGGTAACATTTTTATACTAGTTTTACTTATTTACATGTTTTAGGCCCAATAAGCCTATTACAAGCCCAATACTTTATATTAGTCCATTTTACACTTTTATTATCAGTATTATACTTTTCATATTGGGCCCAAGTGGGTTAAGCCCAATAAGTAAATTTATAAGTGTTTAGCCCATTTAGTTGGATTATTAGTCCAATAATGCTAACTTAGCCCGTTAATGTCCATATGTTATTTAGTTCGGGTTTTATCGGTTTTTACTTGTATTAAGTACTTATATATCAGTATATGACTTTTAAAAAGTTTACATTAGACGGGTCCGATCGTCTAAGTTTTAATTGACGAAAAACGTTAATTTTACGATACTAGCCGAAAAGACGTAAAAATCATGTTTATAGTTTTTATAACTTATAAAACTTACCAAACTACAATTTTTATATAATGTCCATTTATTTATCCTTATACATATTTATATAAATGAAATAAATAAGTTAGTGGGTTTTAATTTCACATTTTATACTATATTATTTTGAGTGCTTATATAATACTATTAAACTTTAATTTCACAAAATCTGATTTTTAGTTTCACTTTCACCATTTTTATCATATCTTGAGTTCTATAAGGAGATAGAAGCTCATTTTTAGATGGCATAAACTTCATATTATGTGCTACAAATAAGTTAGCTATAGCTACTGCTCAATCCACGTCTAAGTATCCTTAACAGTCCCTACAAAACAGACTATTCAGATTGGTATACTAATTTTGTTTTGATCATATCTCACTCATTATAATGATTCCATTGCATGAACAACTCTCACATGTGTAAAAGACTTAATAATTACTGTATATTGATTCCACTATGCCATTTTATCAGTTTATAATATGGTTTCTTACTGTTTTTATACAGCTAATTATTTTAAGCATGATTTAACCATTTTACATGTGGTTTTCCATCTTTTTACCCATGTTTATCAACACCAAATCCCCACATAATATTTTTAATCATAATTCATCATCATATACATATACATAAATAAAGAAAATACAAGATTACATAATCAAAATAACAAGAGGATAGGAAGAAACCATCTCTATACCACCAAAGTGATGAAAAGGTTGAGATTTTGGATGAACAAGGCTTGGTTTTGGTAACCAATCTTATGAAATATCAAGACCACCTTCAAGATTACCAAGGATATGAAGACACCTTCAACAAATCAGCCCTAAACTCCTTCTTGAAAATCAGCCCAAAGACCGCCATGAAAACTCCTTTTTATATGTTAAAATCACCTCCAATCTTCATCTTTTTGTGTAGTTATCAACATATGTTGATTATATCTTTTGTTTATGGTCAAAATTTGATGATGATGGTGATATAATGATGGTGTTGGACGTTCAAGGGGATAGCGGAAGAGTTGGGAGAGTTTCTTGGTTTGCATGTGTGAGAAATGGTTTATGGTTAGCTTGTTTTTGTGGTTAAGTGGTTTTGCATAGCACTAAGGACATGTGTCCTTAGTGTGTATATAAACTTGACACCACACTTGGTGTGTTGTCTAAGTCTTGGCCATCCATAGTGGGGGTGAGGCAAGTGTAAACTTGTCTCATCTCCACTAATTTACGGGTACTCATCGATTATAGTTTCCTTGATTTACGTGCCCTCGGGTCGTTTTACGAAAAACGTTTTTATAAATTATGAATCAACGGCACAAAACGAATCTAATAAAAATTGTCTCATCAAAAACGGAGTTCAAAAACGTAAATACGTAAACCTAGGGTTTCTGGTTTAGTCGTAAAGGACGTTAAATTATGCACGTAAGTCCTAATCTCTTCTCGTAAATTTGTGAGTTTATGAACCAACACAAATTTAAAATTCCAAAATAATATTCAAGGATAAATTTATTTCCTGAAATGTTGGACTGTCACCAAAACGGTGTATGTAAACGTAAGCACGTAACGTAGAGATCTTCGGTTTAAACGTAGTCGATGCTACTTCAAGACGTAAACCCAAATTTCTTCCCAAAAATGAGTGAGTTCATAATATAATATTAAAATAATATATTTTTTAAATAATACTTGAGAATAAAATATCAACCATAAATTGACGGATTGTCACATCATTTACCCCTAAACAGGATCTTTGTCCTTAAAGATCATCTTATCTTACTACTCGCTTCTTATAGAGTTAAAGCCATGTGAGTATTTCCTCCACATTCGGTCTTTTCTCACAAGTGTAATTAATTACAATACGCGAGTTTCATCAAACATAACTACGGGAATAAGATAAGGCTTAATGTTGACTTACTTTCTATATCCATGATGTTCACGGGTTTTTGGTGAATGCAACTTTTCGCCGATCTAAACTTTATCAAGAAGAATTTAGATTTTCACTTGATAGATATTTTATCAAGTTAGATATACGAAACATAATTCACGCAGCTCTTGAAGTCCTAGGGTAGATCCAGCTTATATGCCTTTCAAACCAATCTTTTACCTCATCTCAATGGTCCCATACAACGGGGACTTATATCCCATGATCTTTCAGATCATCAATTCATTTTTCCATGGTTAAAATTTTTGGGCATAATTTCGCTACCCATCTGGCACTTCAAGATCTACATTTCATATTCACATAACCTCCTGCCCACTACCGGCAGTCAATAATCAGATCCTAATTTCAACAATCATTTCAGGTCTCGCGGGTCGAGTATTTTGTAAGGTTAGGTTCGCCATCATAGGAAACCTTAAACCTAAAAGACATGTCCAACTCACAATGGGTGTATGTCGGGTGTCTTCATCCCAACTCCTACTTACAGATGCTCTAATATATATCCTCACAATATTCGATCTCGATCCTAATACGATAGTTTTCAATGATAATCTCTCCAAATGAAAACGATTATACGTTTTATTACCAAAGGTCAATTATTCAAGCATAGCACAAGACTTCTAGTGTTTTGTATCGTTACTTTTCCTCGTCCCTTCGATTGGGGTGGTAAATAGTACTCTCATCAAGGTTCGTTCCCAATGACTTCTGAGCAAATCTCTAGAAATTCGATGCGAAGCGAGGATCTTGATAGAGATGATCGATACAGGCACACTGTGTTTACACAACTCCTTTAAATACAAAAGAGTCAATTTCTTCATCAAGAATCTATCATTAACAGGAATGATATTACCAGATTTGGTCAGTCTGTCGACGATGACCCAAATCGAATCAAATTCAGATGATGACCTTTGCAATAGTTAGACGTTTACTAATGTATGAGGCGATGTCTGCCTTCATAATTTGCCATCAGTACAACTTCTTCAGATAAAGATACATTTAGTCAGAAATGTCATGAATAGAATACTTATACTTACGAGATTCCAACATGACTATATCTCAAAATCTCCATATTTAGGCAACTACAAGTGGCCTTTTATACATTTAACGCCATCGGCTCCTCAATTCTAATGGTTCATATTAGCTGCGAACCCCTTTTTATTATCTATATTATCCTTGTTACAAGCATTGTTTACTTTTATATTGTTCGGCAATTTATTTTGCACCTTCATTATTAAGGAACATGTCCTAATTGATTCTTTATCTTTTCTACATAATGTGTCAGTAATTATATTCACCTTCCTCGATGAAATAAATATCATGACCGTATTTATTCCGAAATTATTCCTTCATATTTTCTAAGTCTTAGTTCTATCTCAACTATTATTTTTATCAGTTTTGCTTGATCCGACGCTTTAAAGCGTCGATAATTATTACACGTAAATTAATCCATAAATATTAAGTTTTTATGAAACGTAAACGCAAAAAGTTTTTAAATTTTCTCAGTTTTTCCAATTATATAAAAATGTTCAAAATAAATTTGAATTTAATTAACACAATTTTTGTTGATTTATCGGAAATAGTTAGTAAGATCCGTAAATGTTCGAAAAACCTTCGTTTATTCTTTGGTAAAAATTTTCTTAGTTGAAAAGCAAAAATTATCGTTTCAAATTTTAAGTCATGGTTTAAATGGTTTCCTCAATCCCTCTTAGGTTGTCTTGAGGTATACACGAACATTTACCCCTAAACAGGAGTTTAGTTAAATGTTCTGGGTATAAGCGAATAATCTCTCAAAAGTTCTTTTCAATAAAACATTTGTCAAAACACATTTGCACTTTCTTTTTGGTAAAACGCAAAGTCTTAAAGGGCTCTAAATTTTTGAAGAGTCAATATAGATTCAATTTTCTATTAATCACACGGTCAAATAATGTAAAGGATTAAGTCTTTAATCACATGTTAAATACTCAAGGTAAAAGTTTTCATTGTTCGGACAATTTAGGGCAATCTATAAATAATTATTAACTCCATCCTATTCTTACAAACAAACAGATGGTCCTTAATGATCACAAGCATGGATTTATCAAATTACAGTCTACACACATGATTCATCAAATTTATGGATGCTACATGTGCATTGGTCAAGCCAAATGACATAACATGAAACTCATAATGTTCATTACAAGTTCTGGATGTAATGATTGGTATAGATAATCTTCTTCGCGGACGTGAAGTTGATGATAACCATGCCGTGGATCAGATCTTTGAATATACTCTAAAACATGGTAAATGATTGAACAAATCTATCATCTTGGGTAGTGGATATAGATTTTTAATCGTCAATTTACCTAGTTCACGGTAATCAATAAATATAAGGAATAATAACACCATAGCTCTTCATAATGACGAGCTTGGTAGAATAAAAGCTTTCTCTGACAACTCTCTCAGTTGTATGGTAATTCTTTTAATTTAGATGGTGCTAACGTACAGTGCACATGCCACAAGTGCAACACCGGGAATATAATCAATACCAATTTCAACTTGCCTTAATGGCGAAAGTCTAGGTAATTCACCAGCAAATACCTCCTAAATTTTCAGATAATAGAAACATCTTTTAATAAATTCATATTAGGTTCTTTCTAGATTATAATATCTATGACTAATTCACAACCATTCATGGTATAATTTCAAGTCTAAATGCAGGATATGGTCATCCATCAAGAACTATTTAAATAACTTTTGATAGTCAACATCTTATCTTTTAGGGGAATTCTACTCGAGTTCCCATCAATTAAGACAATGTCGTCATGTCATAATCAATCAATTCATTCTACTGGCACTATCAACTTTCCAGTTTCATCACCGTTGATAAGATGTGAACTTCTCAAAAGACTAATAATAATTCATAATCCTTCACAAATTCAAGGATATCAGGAGACATAACTAACCTTAAAAGAGCATGGTCGACGCATAATCTACGCGAGAGAATTTCTAATCAGATACAGACGAAAACATTAACGAATATGAATATATCCCATGTTTTCCTAATTTGAGTACGCATTCGAAAGCTTCTCGGATCGTTACCCAGGTCATTCAAATGAAATCTAATCAAAAGAAATGATAGGAATGTCAATACATCCAGTCGGGTATCAACACTCGGTAATCAGATACTTTTCCAAAGAATCTCACCACGGGAGAATTGGACAAGAAGGGAATATCAATTGTCAAATATGACAAATTCCACAGATGAGTAAATTCAATTCAGAAGAATAAATGGTACGGGCACATATGTAGGTGCCCCTAACAATATGTCCCTATTTTTTTACTTCTTGCAGATCTCATAAAATTTAATCTTTCACAATCTTTAAAGAAAATCTAGTGTTTATTAATCAATTTTATGGTGACTACTAATTAGCCTTGCATGGTCCCTTCCAAATTGTATGTAGGCGCGCAACTATATACAATTTCAAGATTAACGATGCAATACTCAGTTCGTCAAAATTTTATCATCATGTTTATAATAAAAACATTTTCATGCTTAATTCTTAAATAAGAATCACAGATAAATTTACAAAGATTCTCTTTGTTATGAAAACAATTAAGCTTTCCAAGGTGCTTTATAAACACCTTCATTTCAATAATGATTATTTATAAGTCTCACTTTAAATAATCCATATAGTGATGAAAATTCAATTTTCTCAAAGGATAATGTTTTATCTTATAAAAATAATGAGTGATCTGCAAAAGAGTGATGAAAAGTTGTTTACCAAGAACTAACCACAATATAATAGGAAATGAGCTTAGCCAATTAATCATGAGGTGCATGACCTCGATGGCACTCAAAAAGAATAATCCACAACGTAACTCAATTCGAGATGAGTACTTGTTCAATGGTTGCAGCACTAATGCGAGCATTAGGATGAAGCAAATAAAGATAGATAACATCGATACATGTAGGATTTAGCAATCAATGGTAGTCTTTTCATTAATCACAAACAAGTCAAAATTGTACCGTAAAACATTATGTGTCACTATGTCATACAATTCCAAGAACTCATCCTACCAAATGATGTCTTAGTTATGTTAGGGATTATTTTTAAAAGATACCACAATGAATACTAATCTACAAGAGTCATTAGGTGTTCCACCTGTCCCAGAAGATCCATCGGTCTCAATTCAGAAAAAGATTTCTTCAATTTATTTCTTGGACACTGGGCATCCTCATCATTGGACAATGGCCTAGGAACAACACTTAACACGAATCAACAATCAATTAAAACCTTATAATTTAATCACAGAACTTAACGACTTTCTCTTAACAGTCTCATATTCCATACAAGTTAAATTTTACTTCATTCAAGTTTCAATCAACTTATACTCAATTCGATATCCTACCTCATTCTCCAATACCTTCAACCTTATTCTTAGACCTTAAAAGGGAAATAAAAGCTCGATATGAATCAACACTTAATTTCCAATCCTATAGCTCTTACAACAACAGTTATCAAACGAGTCACTAGTATGAAATGACTCATACATTCAATCAGACTTCTCGGAAAGGTACTAGTGGCATGAGGCTTTTGGGTAATGGTTCCAATGACAGCCTCAAGTGCAACATTCACCCTTTCGATTCTCAAATTTAAGAATTGGATGAAAACGAATCAGATGACACCTTTCCAGGTGGTAAGGTTTTGTCAAACTCCAGTCTATAAGGAAAGATCGTCATGACATCGATATCAGTTTTAATCTCGCCAATTCTTCTTCAATATCACAATCAACTAATATCTACATTTCTACGAATATCAACCATTTGTTGGGATCATAAATATCCACAACTTGGTTTAGATCTAGGATAGCTAGAATTCCTACGAGAATAGCTTCGATTAATTTACTAGGGGATTTAGGGTTCCTTGTGACAATCTACGTCGTATAAATACCTCGTATAAATATCAAAATAACCATCAAACAATCATGTAATAAAATTACATCATATATATATATAATCTAAGTTATATATATTAAAATAACACTTCTCAGTCTGGCCTTGTCGGTAACTCGTGAATTCTTCGGCACCGTTATAGTCAAAAGATTTTTAGACATTTTGTGAAAAATGTTTATAGTTAAAAGATTTTGAAATGTTTTATTCAAAACCTTGGTTTTAAAAATCTTTCGTTCTCTATAACGAGAGCTCTGGTACCAAACTGTAACACCCCTAAATTTATACAATTCAATATAGCGGAAGACTCGTTGGTGTTACGGGATAGCACATTACTCACATCATAGACAACGCCTAAAAATCGCGTCGTTTAATAATAAAGCATTTCCATTCATAAATATCAAATTTACATAGGTCCCAAGTCATTGTATTTCATACAGGTTTTACAAAGCATTTGAATGGAAATTGTTATTTAAGTGCGGGCCATGAATTCTTGTTGTCTTCCCGAGAATTACCTTCAAGTACCTGAGATAAAACATGTTAAAAGAAAAGGTCAGCGATAACACCGAGTGAATTCATAGAGTTTAATGAAATCCATCAATATAGCATCGGTATAAAATTATTACCGAAAATCATTTTTATACAAATCATTGTAATAGGCCATAAAATAGCCAAAGTCATTTTATACAAATCCTTATAAAAAATCATAATATAGGCTTTTGCCTTCAAAATCATTATACGAACCAAAGTCGTAAAAACATCATACAATACGTTTTATAACGTTGTATAAAGTTAAATAAAAACCGTTATATGAATATGGTTATGTAAAACCAAAACACGAACATAAAATCAATAATAAGACCCAGTATTGCTAGTCAGGCAATATATTGTAATTCAACGAGTATATCAGTATTTTCAATATTGGATTATTAAAAGCCGCATGAAATTGTTACCTTACTATACCAAACAACGGGTAGCTAACCCGAAACTCATTTTCCCATCTAAATTAGCGTGTCGTCACAATAATCACGCTTGTGTAAGTCTTCTCATACATAAATTCGCTTACCAATCAATGTCGCATGACGGAGATCAACCGTCAAGGCGTGAACTGGGGTGATCGTCCCCAAATAGTACTATTATATGCATAAGCGTCTACCAAATCCCGGTAGTTCACAATTCATGCTAATGGGACTTTTAGTGACATAACCTAACTTTAATAATCCATTTCATTTCACACATCGGGTCATATAATCATTCATCGGGTCATACAATCATTCGGGTCCAAATCAATAAACAAACTATCGGGACAACTAGTGTCCTATTTCATAAAAACTAACATGTTATCTCCCTCGCGGGTTTATAAACATTTCATAAAAATATTTAAAAGAGTGCGAGGCTATGAACTCACGTTGATGTGGGAAAGCGGTTATCGGCGATTCGGATGTACGGTACGTGCTTCAATCACGGAAACCTAGACAAATAATACTCGTCTTAGACTCTTGTCCAATGACTTTATAAAAATAACAATTATGTATACATACGATTATTTTATAAATATGATGATGATCAAGTGGGATTGTACATTTTTACTCATTCATTATAGTGTGTATGTGTTGGTAACATTTTTATACTAGTTTTACTTATTTACATGTTTTAGGCCCAATAAGCCTATTACAAGCCCAATACTTTATATTAGTCCATTTTACACTTTTATTATCAGTATTATACTTTTCATGTTGGGCCCAAGTGGGTTAAGCCCAATAAGTAAATTTATAAGTGTTTAGCCCATTTAGTTGGATTATTAGTCCAATAATGCTAACTTAGCCCGTTAATATCCATATGTTATTTAGTTCGGGTTTTATCGGTTTTTACTTGTATTATGTACTTATATATCTGTATATGACTTTTAAAAAGTTTACATTAGACGGGTCCGATCGTCAAAGTTTTAATTGACGAAAAAACGTTAATTTTACGGTACTAGCCGAAAAGACGTAAAAATCATGTTTATAGTTTTTATAACTTACAAAACTTACCAAACTACAAATTTTATATAATGTCCATTTATTTATCCTTATACATATTTATATAAATGAAATACATAAGTTAGTGGGTTTTAATTTCACATTTTATACTATATTATTTTGAGTGCTTATATAATACTATTAAACTTTAATTTCACAAAATCTGATTTTTAGTTTCACTTTCACCATTTTTATCATATCTTGAGTTCTATAAGGAGATAGAAGCTCGATTTTGGATGGCATAAACTTCATATTATGTGCTACAAATAAGTTAGCTATAGCTATTGCTCAATCCATGTCTAAGTATCCTTAACAGTCCCTACAAAACAGACTATTCAGATTGGTATACTAATTTTGTTTTGATCATATCTCACTCATTATAATGATTCTATTGCATGGCCAACTCTCACATGTGTACAAGACTTAATACTTACTGTATATTGATTCCACTATGCCATTTTATCAGTTTATAATATGGTTTCTTACTGTTTTTATACAGCCAATTATTTTAAGCATGATTTAACCATTTTACATGTGGTTTTCCATCTTTTTACCCATGTTTATCAACACCAAATCCCCACATAATATTTTTAATCATCATTCATCATCATATACATATACATAAATAAAGAAAATACAAGATTACATAATCAAAATAACAAGAGGATAGGAAGAAACAATCTCTATACCACCAAAGTGATGAAAAGGTTGAGATTTTGGATGAACAAGGCTTGGTTTTGGTAACCAATCTTATGAAATATCAAGACCACCTTCAAGATTACCAAGGATATGAAGAAACCTTCAACAAATCAGCCCTAAACTCCTTCTTGAAAATCAGCCCAAAGACCTCCATGAAAACTCCTTTTTATATGTTAAAATCACCTCCAATCTTCATCTTTTTGTGTAGTTATCAACATATGTTGATTATATCTCTTGTTTATGGTTAAAATTTAATGATGATGGTGATATAATGATGGTGTTGGACGTTCAAGGGGAGAGAGGAAGAGTTGGGAGAGTTTCTTGGTTTGCATGTGTGAGAAATGGTTTATGGTTAGCTTGTTTTTGTGGTTAAGTGGTTTTGCATAGCACTAAGGACATGTGTCCTTAGTGTGTATGTAAACTTGACACCACACTTGGTGTGTTGTCTAACTCTTGGCCACCCATAGTGGGGGTGAGGCAAGTGTAAACTTGTCTCATCTCCACTAATTTACGGGTACTCATCGATTCTAGTTTCCTTGATTTACGTGCCCTCGGGTCGTTTTACGAAAAACGTTTTTATAAATTATGAATCAACGGCACAAAACGAATCTAATAAAAATTGTCTCATCAAAAACGGAGTTCAAAAACGTAAATACGTAAACCTAGGGTTTCCGGTTTAGTCGTAAAGGACGTTAAATTATGCACGTAAGTCCTAATCTCTTCTCGTAAATTTGTGAGTTTATGAACCAACACAAATTTAAAATTCCAAAATAATACTCAAGGATAAATTTATTTCCTGAAATGTCGGACTATCACCAAAACGGTGTATGTAAACGTAAGCACGTAACGTAGAGATCTTCGGTTTAAACGTAGTCGATGCTACTTCAAGACGTAAACCCAAATTTCTTCCCAAAAATGAGTGAGTTCATAATATAACATTAAAATAATATATTTTTTTTAATAATACTTGAGAATAAAATATCAACCATAAATTGACGGATTGTCACAGATGATACTGGTACCCTCTGAGTAAGGACACATGAAACACATTGTGTACATGCGAAAGCTGCGGAGGTAACACTAACCGGTAAGATACTTCACCGACTCGTTCAATGATATCAAACGGTCTGATGAAACGAGGACTGGGCTTCCCTTTAATCCCGAAGCGTCTAACACCACGTGCCGGCGAAACCTTAAGGAAGACGTGATCTCCTACGTTAAAATGTATGTCCCTACGATGCTTATCGGCGTAACTCTTCTAATGTGACCGTGCTTCCTGAAGTTTCTGCTTAGATACTGCGATATTTTCATTGGTCATCTCTATGATTTCTGTTCCTTCAAGTGTTCGCTCGCCAACCTGATCCCAACAGATTGGAGCGCAACACTTTCTGCCATACAACATCTCGAAAGGAGCACACTTGATACTTGCGTGCCAACTGTTGTTGTATGCAAACTCCACCAAACAGATGTAATCGTCCCAATCACCCGTCCATTCCAACGCACATGACCTCAACATGTCTTCCAATGTCTGAATCGTTCGTTCTGACTGTCCGTCCGTTTGAGGATGAAAAGCCATGCTAAGCTTAAGTTGTGTACCCCAAGCTTTCGGCAGACTCTTCCAAAAGCGCGAAGTGAATCGAGGATCTCTGTCTGAGACGATGCTGGAAGGAGCACCGTGGAGTCTCATGATATCTCTTCTATATGTATCGGCGAGTTTACTTACCAGATCTTCCTTGCGGATCGGTAAGAAATGAGCTGATTTGGTAAGTCGATCAACGATAACCCAAATCGCATCGTGCTTCCTCTTGGTGGGCAGAAGACCGGTAACAAAATCCATGGTGATTTTGTCCCACTTCCACTCTGGAATATCTAACGGTTGAAGGAAACCGCCAGATCGCTGATGCTCGATCTTAACCTGCTGGCAGGTAAGACATTTGGAGACGTAAGTGGCCACATCCTATTTCATACCACCCCACCAAAAGTACTGCTTGATGTCATGGTACATCTTAGTCGAACCAGGATGTATAGAGAATGGGGAGCTATGAGGTTCAGCTAACAAGGCTTCCCGGAGTTCTTGGTCATCAGAAACACAAAGTCTTGTGCCCTGCCATACGATACCATCTGCATCTACTCTGAATTCCGTCTGTTTCTCCAAATTCTGTACTATCGCCCAGATTTCTCCATCATCTTTCTGAGCTTCCTTGATCTTAGAGAGTGACTCGGGTTCTACTCTAAGATTAGCCCAGTAACCGTGTTGTCCACGTACCATGATCTCGATGTCTAGTCGCTCCAAGTCTCTTATGATTTCCTCCTCAATCTTAATGTCGTTGATCATTCCGGACTTCCTGCTAAGTGCATCTGCTACTACATTTGCCTTTCCGGGATGATACTGTAGATTAATGTCATAATCCTTCAACAGCTCTAACCATCTCCTCTGCCTCATGTTCAATTCACGTTGAGTGAAGATATACTTCAAGCTCTTGTGGTCCGTGAAAATGTCACATGATTCTCCGTATAAGTAGTGCCTCCATATCTTCAATGCAAACACGACTACAGCAAGTTCCAAGTCATGTGTGGGGTAATTTTATTTATAAGGCTTAAGCTGCCGTGAAGCGTACGCGATCACTTTCCCATGTTGCATGAGAACACAGCCAAGTCCCTTCCCCGATGCATCACTGTAGATTTGAAATCCACCCGTACCAGATGGGAGAGTAAGAATAGGTGCAGATACTAGCTTCTGCTTCAGGTCTTCAAAGCTCTTCTCTCGTTCTTCAGTCCAGACGAATTTCTCCCCTTTCCGCATCAGTTTGGTCAATGGTAGTGCTAAGCGGTAAAAGTTCTCCACGAACCAACGGTAATAGCCAGCTAAGCCTAAGAAACTGCGGACTTCCGTCGCTGATGTCGGCCTTGGCCACTTAGTAATGGCCTCAACCTTCGCTGGATCCATAGTGATTCCTTCTGCTGATACAATGTGACCTAAGAATGCCACTTTGTCTAACCAGAACTCACACTTGGAGAATTTAGCATACAGTTGCTTCTGGCGAAGAATCTGTAGTACTGTACGAAGATGGTCTTCGTGTTCCTCCTTGGACTTTGAGAAAATTAGGATGTCATCGATGAAGACAATGACGAACTTGTCCAAAAATTTATGGAAGATTTTGTTCATCAAGTCCATGAACACTGCTGGAGCATTTGTTAGGCCAAATGGCATAACTACAAACTCGTAGTGGCCATAGCGGGTACGAAAAGCAGTCTTGGCGATATCCTGCTCCTTAACCTGTAGCTGATGGTAGCCTGACCTAAGATCAATCTTGGAGAAGTGTTTGGCCCCTTGGAGTTGGTCAAACAGATCGTCTATACGTGGCAGTGGATACCTATTCCGGATAGTAATCTTGTTGAGCTCGCGATAGTCTATGCAAATACGCATACTGCCGTCCTTCTTCTTAACAAACAAGACCGGTGCACCCCATGGAGATGCGCTCGGTCGAATGAAACCTCGTTCAAGAAGTTCTTGCAGTTGATCCTTCAGCTCCTTCAGCTCTATAAGAGCCATGCGATAAGGAGCCTTGGAGATTGGTTCAGCTCCTGGAATAAGCTCGATACTGAATTCCACTTCTCGTGCAGGTGGTATGCCCGGAAGTTCTGCTGGAAAAACATCTTGGAATTCCGACACTATAGGCTGATCCTGAATTGATGGAGATTCAGCATCCATGTCGTGAACCGTAGTAGATAACCCTCGCAGCCATGTGACAGTAGTGCACGCGCTTGCAGGGTAGATACGATTTGTACAGACCGTCCGGGTATGAACCCGTTATGAATGTACTCTGGTGCATTAACATCACCGAAGATAACTCGATATGAATGGCAGTCTATGGTAGCATGATGCTTGGATAGCCAATCCATGCCCAAAATCATGTCGAAGTCATTCATGTCCAGCGGAAGTGCGTCAACAGGTCGAACCTTATCATCTAGGGGAAGACTCTTGTATACATGGGTGATTAATACAGAGTCCCTCAAAAGCGTGGAAATAGTAAGCCTATTCTCTAGTGGCATGGGGAGCATCCTAAGGTTCTTAGCATAAGAAGTAGAAATAACCGAGTGAGTAGCACCCGTATCGAAAAGAACACATGCAGCTTGACCATACATATACAAGATTCCAGTGATGGTACCTGTAGACTTGTTGGCCTGGTCTCGAGATGTCGTGTAGACACGCCCAATGGTAGGAGGCGGCTTGGAATTAGCATGTCCTGATGTGCCCTCCATCTCGCCCTTTCGGCAATCCTTCATGATATGTCCGGGAAGGCCACACTTAAAGCACGCGTCAGTGTTATGACGACATGGCTCTGGGTGCCTACGGTGGCAAGTAGAGCAAAGAGGATGAGTAAATCCTCCAGTAGGTGCTCTGGCTGGCTAGGAACCTGATAAAATATTTTACATAAGACATGATAATAGAGTACAAAGGACAATGCAGATAATCGTAAGATTGAATACCAGTGATAGCTGGACGGCTAGGCTGTGAACCTCTCTGGTTCTGGTCCCTACCGTTTCCATGGTTCCTGGTAGAAGTTTTGCTAAAGTGTCAGAATATGAGTTATAACATGAAATCATAAGAAAATGCGTAAAATTAGGACCTGCTGCAGTTGGAGTGTCCAGCGTTGTTACGGTAATTATCATTACCGCCACGCCTATCCGTAGCAGAACGGTCGTTAGTCTGACCGTTTCCCTTGGGCTAATGAGGCTGCTGCCGAGTAGCCTGCTGAGACCGATCCCCAGTTTTCTGCCTGGAAGATACGTTTAAAGAGATGAATATTTGACATATATGGAAAGAATACGGATTGATCACCGCTTGAATACGAATGTTTACCTATTGTCGGGTCTCTCAGCTTCCCCGAACTCATCTCTCTCCTGCAGCATCTCCAGCTTACGTGCTGCATCGACCACTTGTGCTACAGTGTTGAACGTAGCACACACCAGATTGTTTGCGACCGATGTGCGATGAGCCCACCTAAAGTGGTGTGCCTGCTCTTCAGGAGTACCTGCTGCTGCACCAAGGAAACCAGCTAAGCGAAGAAAGCGCTGTATAAACTCGTTGCTATTCTCCCCAGCTCTTTGTCGGATCCCATGGTATTCTCTCTTGAGCTTTTCTTGCTCAGCCTTGGGAAAGAACTGCTCCATTACCCTGTCCTTGAACTGAGCCCAAGTCAATCCAGCAACCCACTCGTCACTACCCTTAGACTGCATCAATGCTAACCACCAATTTAGCACATCGCCTTCGAACCGATAGCATGCCAACCTCGCCTTGTACGTGGGGTCACAACCCATAGCATTGAAAATCTTCTCGATGTGAGCCAACCAGCTTTCAGCATCACCAGGGCTATCTGTTTTCTCAAAAGCTCGAGGACGGAGCTTGTTGAATCTCTCCAGCCATACTGCTAATGTCACTGGAGGAGGAGGAGGAGGTGCCTGATTATGCTGCTGATTGTTGGCAGCTTGAACCTCAGCCCTGATGTCGTTCCTCAATTGAGGAAGCAAAGCTTGCATTGCAGCTTAGATTGCAGCATTGAGCTGTTCGTGTTCACGTGTAAGAACCATCTGACAGTATAACTTAAAACATATGATTAAACAGATCAAAACATAAATTATATATACATGAAAAAAATTTATACCAAAATTTCAAGAGAAAAATTTTACGCAAGAAAATTTTGTGTATGAATGCATTATACAGTTTTATGAAAACTTTTGTATGCTCGAGAGTGAACGCCTATGGTCAGTTCACCCAAAATAAAAGACATGGTGAGGGGACGCCTATGGGTCGGTCCCAAATTTAAAAGTTTCGATAAAACACATGCGACAAAATAGGGCCAGTCCTGTACCAACCATTACTTAGTCATAAACCTACGACAATGACATATATATGTATGCATAAAAAATGATGAATGCATGAAAACGACTGTCAGTTCTAGGAAGATCGTAGTGACTACCCACTAATCACAGGTCATATTTTGAGAGCCTACAGGTCGAAGCCTTGGCTCTGATACCATAATTGTAACACCCCATTTTGATAATGGAATGTCACACGTAATTATGGCGTGTCATCAAAGCATACAAGGAAAAATGTCTAAACATTACATGACCATAAAAGGAAAATACCGGAATCAAACATCGGTAGTCCAAAAGTAAAGCTCATCACACACAAACATAAGTACTGTAAAGGAAAGGACTAAACAGTGTCCATAGCAGAGTATCAAAGTAAAGATAATGCATAAAGTAAAGAAAGGCTAGAAAGCATCCAGGCCATATGCACGTACGCTTAAAGTCTACGAGCGTCCTTGAGTACCTGCCGTTTTCGGAACATAGAAAAGGAAAATGGCTGAGCAATACGCTCAGTGCACGGATGTACAATAAAGCATGAATAGGATAAGCATATAACATATAACAGTGGAAGAAACTAAGTCCCGAGTAACCTGGTTAAGTCTTGGTAAAACTGGTTTTATAGTTTGAAAAGCCTTATGTTTATCTTATAAAAACTGTTTAACATGTTCTACCATCAGCCAATATAGGTCATGAAAATCCACCGTGCATGAATACTTGGAGGGGTGACCTCATCATGCAAATTAGAGGGGCTGCCTCTAATTTAATATACTGGTTTGGGTAGGAGGGATCAGCTCCTTGTGAAGGATGCAAGGCACACACCACATTCACACTGAGTAATCTGCTGAAAACATGTAACTAGGATGCACCCATACGCCCCACATGATAAATATAATAATATGGCCAAAAGCTGAAGGGACGCCACGAGCAATCACTCCGCCGTGGTGAAGTCATAACATCAGTGCCTCTAATGTTATGGTTATGGTACCTCCATAACTAGGTGAAACTGGTCATGCATGTATATGGCTATAGGTATTCTAAATTAAACATAAGCAAGTAAAACATATAAACTTATACTACGGGAAAACATTTGGTTGCATACGGGGAATCCTAATAAGGAAAGAATGTCCATACTGAAAGGACGGGAATCCGTACCTTATGTCCAGTGAATGAAGAAGATGAACTGAGGAGAATCCTACTTCGGTATCACTAATGCTACATAAATACATACATGAATAAGTATCTGCTTACTAAATACGTAACTGGTTTTATGTCATGTCTTAGCTTATTTTATATGTTCATATCATGTTTTACTGTTTAAAGCCGTAAACTGTGTTTATCTTATATTCTGTCTATTCTGATTAAGTATTTCTGGTATTTCATGTATTATTATACTTACTGTGTAATAATAAGTAACTTTCCAAAAATAGCAGGTTTCCTAAATTAGAAAGTTTCCAAAAATAGAAAGTTTCCAAAAATAGAAAGTTACCAAAAATAGAAAGTTTCCAAAAATAGAAAGTTTCGAAAAATAGAATTACTGCTTAAAATAGATAAGTTTCTAAAAATAGAAAGTTTCCATAAATAGATTAGCTGCCTTAATTAAATAAGTTTCCATAAATAGATTAGCTGCCTGAATTAAATAAGTTTCTAAAAATAGAAAGTTTCCATAAATAGATTAGCTGCCTTAATTAAATAAGTTTCTAAAAATAGAAAGTTTCCATAATTAGATATAAGCTGGTTAAATAAGCTAAGTATATAAGCCTAGGTGTTTTACTGATTATTTTCTAAGTCATAATGATATAATGTATAGTTTATTAATTATTACATGTAATTTAAATAAACTATAGGTTGAAAGTATTTAATTAAAAATATATCATGTTTTTAATTAAATTAAGTTAAATACTTAGGTTAAAACATGTATTATTATGTATTAATAATATAACCTAAGTCATGTAAATTAATTAATTATAACCATGGTTTTTAAATAATTAATTAATTATAAGTCTAGAAAATATAAAATACTTAGGTTAATAATTTCATGATCTAATAATTAAATATAACCTAAGTCATGTTTATTAAATTAATCATGTCATATTTATTAATTTAGTTTTATCATATGATTATACAAAAAAAAATAATCTTAACATAAACCGTGAACCGGATCTTAACTAGAAACCATGAACCGGATGTAGAATCTTGATAACCTATGAATCTATGAAGTGGGTTGATGTTTTCTAGAGAGAGAAACTAGAGAGAGAAAGTGAGAGAAAACTATGTGTCTTTTTATTTAGTGGAAACTAGAAATGAACAACAACCAACCCCTTTCCAAGGAGGAAAGGGGTATTTATACTTCCAAGCCACTAATGGACTTGTGCCGGCCCATGACAAGCCCATGGGCCGGTTCTTACTTAACTAAATAAGTAACTATTAACTACGAGCTATTACAACATTAATAATATTGTGGAGTGACCGATACTTCTAATATACGTAAAAACGTATTTCTAACAATCTCCCCCTAAGGGAGGTCACTCCACGTTACAAAGTTCTAAACCTAGCATACTATACTAAGTCTTCGTTCTTTAGCTCGTAGTCTTTTCTTCTTTTTCTTTTTGTTGTGAATATGTTTATTGATCTTTTAGGCTTTGGCTTGAGAGCATTGTTCTTTTGGCCTTTCACGTGCGATCTTTGCCTTCTTGTGAAACTTGCCTCCTCGTGACTTCATGTTCCACACACTTATGTCTTTTTGGTGAATTCTCGAAAGCTTCAGAATTTAGTACAGCGGAAGACTTCATTTTGCACTTTCTTGAATTTTGCTGAACTTTATGCAGAAAAACATAAGCATGTGGGAACGACTTCTACAGGTACACCGCAACACCACCGTCTTCACTGGTACACAGCAACGCCACCGTCTTCAATAGGTACACAGCAACGCCACCGTCTTTAACAGGTACACATCAACGACACGAATAAAATGGCTTTGACATTTTATTCTAATTCGGTAGCATTTTACCTCCGGTCGGTGAAGACCGTTGGACGATATTAGATATCGTACCCGTGACGGATAGTTTCAATTAAGTAACTTCCTGACAGGATTTCGGGTAAACCCGTTCTCTTTATTCGACCGTCCAAAGCTGACTGCGAACATAAAGAGTGAATCACTTGGATAAATTATCCTTGTGATTTGAAGCCGTCAATTCATGAAACCTGGAACAAGTGAATTTCAATTAAGATTTTCACCATCGTTGCTTTCCAGTTGTCACGAGCTCAATTCATAAAGAATCTTGCACGTCACCTACCAAGTGCTATTTGATGTTAACACTAGAAGGATTTCCACTCGTCACTGTGATCAATAAAGAGTCACTCTGAGTGTTCTGGCAAGATCATATGATAATGCGTAGAGGCCTGGAACGAGTTTAAGTTCAATTAAGAATTAAACCACTGTTTCTTTCCAGTTTTTCACAAGATTGATTCTAAAAGAACCGCACGTGTAACCTACCATGAGCTTGTTTGATGTTGGCTCAAGCAGGATTTCCATCTTCATTGTAATACTTGCGTATTACTCGGATGTTCTGGAAATATTACAGGAATACTACGTAGGACTCATGAAACTCTCTTACTTTTCACAGTGTGTGAGAAAGCAAGGAATAAATGGAAAGTGTCCTAATGAGACTTTTGATGATCTCTTGGCTCTAGACTCGATTGTGCGTTTTGATTTAGTGAGCGATGGATGGAGAGGAGTGCCACCTTTTCAATACCAGTCTATTCGGAGTGAATAAACCAATAGATAACGTGTTGATCTCCGTGTGATTAAAACAAATACCTTTTGAGAGATATTTGAGTTAGCTGGGAAGGGTTGTGCATTGCATCACTGGGTCCATGACGTCTTTCTTCAATATCGAGAATCATTAACAAAAATGACCTCAATAGCATATGTATTGACCCGGTTTCTGCCTAAAGTTGTAAGGAGGGCTTCTTTCTTTACACCCTTTATCTTTACAATTCTTTTTCATTCTTCAACCCCTTCAATGCTTACCAATACGTCATAACTAGCACCTTGTTGTGATTGTTCCAGTGCTAGCTTAAGTACTTGGTCGGCATTCAGCTACGTTCACAATCTTTCTCCAACTTTCCTAGGACTTCTAATTCTATCTAGGGAATTGTCCTTGGGAAGATTCCATCGGCTGTGATGGATCATTGGACTAAACCTATTCCTACCACCCTTTTGTCACCACATTCGTCGTGAATTAAGCGTGTTTTGGGAAAGTATAGCCACCATGAAAAATCATTGAAAATTCACATAAGGTACTTGTGATATTGAAATCAAAATTTTTGTACCTTAGGTGTTTTGTTCATCAAAAACGCTCCCCCTTAACACGTGCTTTACACATATTAAGTCGGATTATCGTTAAGTCTTTTTCATCTTTTAGCCAAGTACCATTTAAGTCTCCTTAATCCCATTTTCTCCCCTTATCCAAAATGTTAACCATTAATATTTGGGATATTGAATGGATTAACCGGTCTTTGGGTAAAAATGGAATCGATGTTTGGCCATAGAACATGTTAATGCTCCCCCTTAATTTAATAAGGGATAGTTGTAATGCTTTAGTATGATATATTTTGAAAGATTTAGAATCTCGTGAGAAATTCTTGAAAAATTATCATACCTTAACACTACATCAAGCCGCAAAAGCACAATATTCACAAATATACATATTCACAATTGAAAAACCAATATAAAGTGGACCTGAAATGTACGACCCATTAGATGGATCGTTGCAGTAGCTTATGGTGCACTAAATATGGTCTACCACCAACGAATCTTTCCAAGCTCCTCATCAATCTACGTTCACGGAGCTTTTGATCAATCTTCTTGATCACATACTTCGCCATTTGCCGATAACCCTGATGCCAATCCTCGGTCATCTCTGGTAAAGTCCCACCCGAATTAAGATGCTCCAACTTTCCTCTGACGTATAGGAGAGTCCCATCACTATACTTATAAAGCTCACCCACCCTCATAAACTTCATTAACCCTCGACTGTTCAAGTAGAAAATGCCGCAATTCGGGACAGAAATGCCGGTATAGGGACATCTATCTACATGTTGAGGTAACACTTGATTCACTGGACGGGTTAGGTTAAGCTTCCTTTGGTAGCTTTCGACTCCCAACTGAAGATCTTTAACTCGTTTCTTGATAACAACGCTTCGTGTGAACATACGAAGGGCTGTATTCAAGGAAATGATGTCTTCACGAGGAATATGTGTGAGTTGATCCCGGGTCATCATAAGCAACATATCTTCGATATCCTCAAGGCGAATGATAGAAAAATCTCCCTGTTGGATTTTGTATTCTCTGTCATCCTCCCTTTTCAGACGAATCTCCGTCACATGATAATATCCATTCTTGGCTTCAGTTTTCAGCCCTAAGATGCTGGAGATGCGGATATCGGATCTAACGTTGCTTCCTGAATTGGCTAGACAGCAACCCCTGTACGCCCTTCGGACTCGTTCGTCCCAATGAGATGCACCTATAACAGCATACCTATCATAATTACGATTTACCTTTGGGACCCAGAGTCGGTTTACCTTTTCCTTGATAAAGGGTATTGTCCCCCAGTTGGCAGCTTTCAGCAAGGTCAAGGAGGTTGCGTTCTTTGATGAACCCTTCAGAAGATACTCAAGATCATTGGTGACGAAGAAGTCGAGAGCAATCTGATTATCTTGAGAAGGATCAGGTGGAGGTGGAGCTCTTTCTGATTCATGGAGGCCTGGCCTTTGAACGGTGTTAAGAGCTTTCAGGATCTCGTCAGCATAGTACTCGAACTCTATTCGGGTTAACCTGGTTTTGGCGCGAATTCTCTTATCCTTCAGCGCTCTCTTCACCAAAGACGGAGTAACCGAAGTCTTATACTCATGAGCCAGAAATGCACATAAGTCAATCGGACTGCGGATACGGAGATACAAAACATCTCTGTCAGCGTCTGTGATCGGATCATATTGCGCCGCTGCCGTGATCCAAGCCTGTGGCAGTGCAGTCTCGTCAATCTCTAACGTGTCTGCCCAATCCCGTGTGCTTGATTCGGGAACAGTAGATTGTGGTTCTTGTTGTAGAGGAGTGGAAACGTGAACATCTGCTGGTTCTGATTCAGGCATCTCGGCGGTGTCATGAACGGGCGAGTGTTGTGCAGCTTCAGGTTCAGTTACCGACTCTGCAATCACAGGAGCAACAACAACAGAACTAACAGGGTTAGTGGTAACATGTATAGATACAGCGATAGATGTACCGGGAATCGATGATGCCGTAGTAGCATTCACATCATGACGCCACTTGGATCGTCTTGATTCCGTGGAAGAAGATTTTTCCTTTGCTGCTGCATCTTTCTTAGACTTGGTTCCAGACTTAGCAGTTTTCTTTGAGCTGGCAACCTTATCCCCCTTTTCAGGCTGTTTACCCCCATCATCATCCTTATCGTTATCCTCGTTGCTCCCCTTAGCACTCTCCTCATTACCATCACCACCATCATCACCATCATCATCATCATCATCATCCTCATCATCATCACCATCATCGTCATCGTCATCATCCTTTTCTTCTTCTTCTTCTTCTCCACCTTCTTCTTCACCAGTACCCTCTTCTTCTTCACTTTCTTCCCTTTCTTTCTCAGGCAGAATGTGGTATGGTACCACACTTCAAAACGTTTTAAATAACCTATCATCCTCCATGATAGCGTCATTCAGGGATTTGTAAAGAGCCCGTTGAATCCTAGATTTATCAAACGATCCAAGTTCCCTTATACGAGCTTTCAGGATCTTCTTTAATTCAAAATCCGTTAACTCATAAGCAATTTTGTAGGCGGATTCTGAAGGATTGGATGACTTGATCATCAAGTTATCAGCCGCGAGTGTCTTCAACTCATCACGCAGTTTAGGCATAATGGATTCAACGGATTCTTTAACTCTCTCTTCAGCAGAAGCTTCAAGTGCTTCTTTTTGCTCCTTGTATTTATCCCTCATCGCTTGAAGTCTGGTGATTCGTGCAGCATGTTTATCAGCTTCAGCTTGCTTAACCTGAGCTAGTTCTTCTGCATGAGCTTTTCGTGTTAACTCCATATCTGCAGCAAACTTAGCAAGCATCTCTTCTTGGGCTTTCTTAGATGCTTCTTCACTTTGAGCTCGTCTATGTAGCTCTTGGCGAAGTTCATCCATCTCTCTTTTGTGATTATCCGTATGTTTATCCAACATTTCGGCCATTACAAATACAGCCATTGAAGACGTTGCAGAGCTGCTCTGGGTTGAGTGAAGAGGCTCGGTTGTTACTACGGTACTAAGGATGGGAGTTATTGGTGGTGGAAGGAATGGTGTTGAAACCGGTCTGGTTGGTAAGGGTTGTATTGGTGGAGGTTGAGTTGCTAAAGGTTGAGTTACTAAAGGTTGAGTAGACACCATGATTGTAGGAGAACCGGACTCTTTTTCAACACTTGCTGAAACAGGGATTGATGTCTCCTTCGAAGTAGAATACCGTTCAGGTGATCCAAACTCAAAAACATCCTCTGGCTCCTCGTACTCTTCTTCAATATTCATCTGAGCACCCGAACCACTACCGCCCATATCTTTCCTACTCCTTTCAATAGCTATCTTCATTGCTTTTCTCTCAGCCTTGTTAAGAGTAGGATCATCAACATCCTCTTCGTCGTGTAGAACTAACTCATCAGCCTTGCCCTTTCCCTTCTTAGCCTCAGTCTTCTTCTTCTTGGTTTCGGGTTCAGGTAAAGCAGCTGGTTGCTTGCGTTTACCTTTACTCTTGACCGTAGTAGACGAGTCTTCTCCAGTCTGAAGGTTTGCTTTTAGCTTCTTGATTTCTAGAAGTAGTAGCTTGTAATCAGCAGAACCTTTAATTTTATCCGTCAGAAGATAATCGGGAATAGGACCAGGAATCACACCACCAGATGGTCCTTCATGCCTTAGATCCACAGTATGATCAGCTTCTTCAGTGTGATGCCGACTTGCTGCACGCCTATCAATAGTAACATCATTCTTCATACAATAATTAATGATAAGCTTGATAAACCGAGGGTAAGGAAAGAAGTTATTCTTCAGCTTCTTGTTTTGGAAGAGTTGAAAGGTGAATTCTTCCCACAACAATAATGCATAATCTGCATTTGCGCCTTTATACATTCCATGGAAGATGTTCATTATTGGACTGCGCAAAGCATCATGCCCACTTATTTTCGGTGTAAGACATCTACTAAGAATACCCAACATTGCTCTCCAAGGTTGTCCTACTTTAGCAGTGGTAAACTCAGACGCAACTCGTATGTCAGGACATCCAAGAGCATCGAACATCTCCATGAGTTCGTCTTTAGTAGGATCCCTCGAAAATGCCATACCTTTGGGTGTATCCCGAATGCCAAATATCTTACGGAAGTCTGAAACATTAAGTGTCTGCTGCTTGTTGTCGAGAGTGAAGGTGATCTTGTTTGAAGTGCTTTCCTTGGTAGCCCAGAACACATTCATGTAATCATAAGGCACCGAGGCAGTACTTCTTAAGGCATTCTTGAAATGAGATTGATCAAGGATTGCTATGGCGACTTTAAATCCATGGTGAGTGGATTTTGAAACTGGCTTCAGCCGGTAGTTGTTTGGTATGAACTTGAGTGTTCGTGCTTCGGCAATTGTGGCTGCTCGAGAGTCTTGGATTGCTTGTACTGTTGGATTAGTCATCGTATCTGCTTAAGATAAGACATGAAAGGTTGATGCACAAAAATATATAGATATGTATCATTATTACTTCTAAGCATAACACATTTCATAACATAATTCAACAAGTACTTATAACAGGCAAACACTAATAATCAAACAACTCTTCATCCGGAACTTTCCTTCATTCGGAACACTTCATTAGGAAGTCCTTCATTCGGAACTTCTTCATTCGGAAGTTCTTCATTCGGAACTTCTTCATTCGGAAGTTCTTCATTCGGAACATCTTCATTCGGAAGTTCTTCATTCGGAACTTCTTCATTCGGAAGTTCTTCATTCGGAACTTCTTCATTCGGAACTTCTTCATTCGGAAGTTCTTCATTCGGAAGTCCTTCATTCGGAACTTCTTTCATTCGGAACTTCTTCATTCGGAAGTTCTTCATTCGGAAGTCCTTCATTCGGAACTTATTCATTCGGAACTTCTTCATTCGGAACTTCTTTCATTCGGAAGTCCTTCATTCGGAACTTCCTTCATTCGGAAGTCCTTCATTCGGAACTTCTTTCATTCGGAAGTCCTTCATTCGGAACTTCCTTCATTCGGAAGTCCTTCATTCGGAACTCCCTTCATTCGAAGTCCTTCATTCGGAACTTCCTTCATTCGGAAGTTCATCTGGAACTTCCTTCATTCGGAAGTTCGTTCGGAACTTCCTTCATTCGGAAGTTCGTTCGGAACTTCCTTCATTCGGAAGTTTGTTCAGAATATTCCTTCATTCGGAAGTTGTTATCCATGTTCATCCGGAACTTCATAAACGCAGCCTATTGATGATTAATCTATGCGCGTTTGTGAGTTCTAAGGCAATCTAAGGTAACCAACCACAATCTAAAGATATTCCGAGCATAACCCATCTAAAACCCTAATCAATTAACCCTTAAATTAACACAAACCCTAATTGGATTAAATCTGCTTAAAATGGATTAATTCAGTTGATTAGAAACGAATTTAAACAAGATAATACTTGGGTATTTACCTTTTAGATTGAATGGAACAGATTGGATGATTAAAACGCGAGTTTTGTGAGCTTGTGTGTGTGAAAATGGCGGCAAGATGATAAAGCAGAAACAGTGATAGTGAAAGACGGGGGGGGGGGGGGGGGGGGGGGTGGGGGAGGGGTATGGTTTGACTTAGGTCAATTTTCCAACTTTCACAACTAGTCATTTTTAACCCTTCACTTATCTTTCCTTTTCCCTTTTTATACTTTATCTTTTCATTTTTCCTAAGCATTGTTAAATTTCGCCAACACAACTTAAGCATCTCAACCTATTAGCATATCTCCAAGATCTTAAAGCAATGCCTATCACATAAAACGAGCACAAGTCGTATTCTAAAGCAAGACCACTCATAAACCATTTAGCCAATTAATTTTCCACAAACACTTTTGAAAAATTGTTTTGATGACGAAGATGATTTAATATTTTCTCCCCCTTAAACGATGACCCGTTTTCTATTTAAAGAGCTGTAGTCATTGTTTAAAGAGTCAAATATTGATGAAAGCATTTCCAATTAGTATCTTGAAAAAGATTGATTCGTGGTGGCAATAAGATTTCTCTTATTTTGACAAATTAATGCACTGAGACGTACACTAATTCGTGTTAGACCAAGTTGTAAAGTAAACTTGATCCCTTTGCATGATTTGGCTTGTAAATCATGCCCGAGAAAATTAATTCCCGTTGTGAGCCAACGTTTTCCAAGGAAATACGTGACTTTAATATGAAAACCGGGTTGCAGTCTGAAATAACTACAAGCCATAATGGGCATGTTTTAAAAATGTACAACTTTTATACGGACTCTATTTATGGCACCGTGTCAATATTGATCGACATTTCTAAGGCCGTAAATATTACCGTACTAAAAGACATGCCCGTTTTAAAAACGAAAAATATTTTTGGTTTTTCTGGATTTTATAATTTTTATGGTTTTTCTAGGTTTTATATTTTTGTATTTTTCTTTTTGTGGTTTATATATTTACGATAATATACATGATCACGAACAAAGGATACTCTGAATAGTTTACGACCACTATTCAGCTGATTCTTCTGCCAACTCTTTGAGAGTCGCTGGAGTGAATGATTTCATGCCAAGCTTGTCGATCAAAATCTCGATTTGTCCTCGATCTAAGGCTTTGGTGAACATATCTGCCAGCTGGTACTCAGTAGTGACAAAATACAGCTCGATCACTCCAATCTCCACCTGCTCTTTAATGAAATGGTAGCGAATGTCTATGTGCTTGGCCCGGGAGTGTTGAACATAGTTGCAGCAAAGGGCAATGGCGCTCTTGTTGTCACAATACATCGGGATTTTGTTGAATCCCAAACCGTAGTCAGTTAATTGTGATCTCATCCAAAGGACTTGAGCACAACAACCGGACATGGCGATGTATTCAGCCTCCGTGCTAGAAATTGCAGCGCTTTTCTGTCTTTTTGAAGACCAACTGATCAATCTGTCTCCAAGGAGTTGCACAGATCCAGAAGTGCTACGCCTCGTGTCTTGACATCCAGCATGATCGGCATCTGCGTATGATATTAAAGCAATAGAGGAATCTTTCGGATACCATAGACCACGATGAAGTGTTCCTTTTAGATACCGAAAGATCCTTTTAACAACATGTAGGTGCTTTTTGGTAGGCCGAGCCTGATACCGGGCACACATGCATACAACAAATTGCAAATCAGGCCTGCTAGCAGTCAGATAGAGAAGGGTGCCGATCATCCCACGATAAAGTTTTGGATCGACAATAGTCCCATTCCTATCTTCATCTAACTTGGATTTCTCCACCATTGGAGTGTCCACGGGGTCACAATTTTCAAAGTTATACTTCTTTAAAGATTCTAGAGCATATTTGGATTGATTAATAAAGATGCCTCTGGGATTCTGAGAAATTTGTAATCCTAAGAAAAATGAAATTTTTCCCATCATTGACATCTGAAAGCGTGTGGACATTATCTTCTCAAAGCGATTTGACAATTCTATGTTAGTGGCAGCAAATATTATATCATCAACATAAATTTGTACCAGTATCATGTCGTTTCCCTCCTTGAGAGTGAATAAAGTGGGGTCCACCTTGCCTTTGGAGAAGCCTTCCAAAATGAGATATGTTGAGAGGAGATCATACCACGCGCGTGGAGCTTGTTTCAACCCATAGAGAGCCTTCTTAAGCTTGTACACATGATTAGGAAACTCCGTGCTAACGAACCCATCCGGCTGACTAACATAGACTTCTTCCCTTAGTTCACCGTTCAAAAATGCCGTCTTCACATCCATTTGATAGACGATCATGTTCTTATGAGCAGCATGCGCAAGGAATAGTCTAATGGCCTCCAATCTTGCAACAGGAGCAAAAGATTCTTCAAAGTCTATACCCAAGGCTTGTTTATATCCTCTAGCGACCAATCTAGCCTTATTCTTTAATACTGCACCCATCTCATCAAGTTTAACCTTATAAACCCACAACAAAGTAAGGATGTTAACCTTGTCAGGGAGAGGAACTAATTCCCATACTTCAAGTCTTTGGAATTCATTTAGTTCCTCCTGCATGGCTTCAATCCAAGATGATTGAGTCATAGCCTGCTGCCAGTTTTTAGGTTCAACTTCAGAGAGAAATGCATCAAAGTAGCAATAGAGTGCACTCTTTTGTAATTGATGGCGTGTAGAGACTGGTCGATCTAGATCTCCAATGACATTCCTAATTGGGTGATCTTTTGTCCATTTGGTGCTATGATTTTCAATCCAAGGTGGTCTGGAGTGAACAATAGAAGGAGCTTCTTCTGAGGTAGACGCGGCTGAAGGGTTTTCAGGTATCGCTACACCAAAGAAAGGAAGCTCTTGCAGGTGAGCATATTCCAAATCGTGATCAATAGAATCCTCTTCCACATCATTAGGCACAAGTAAGGGTGACGATTCAGGTGTAGTTTGAGAATCACTTGGTAAAGGTGCATCCGGTTCAATGTTAATTGAAGATGCATTAGATAAAGCTTCATTAGCTTGAGCAACCACTTCAGGGATTGGAGCGATCACTACAGGTGCTGGAACTTCATCATTCGGGGGATCAAAGAATTCATCAAACAACGGTTGAAACAGTTTATCCCACTCGGGCCTTGTTGGTGGTAAAAATGATGTAGAAGTAGGATTATTGGGAACTAATCCGGAACTAATAGCACCGGTTCCCATCTCATGAAGCGCGGGTTCAGAGCTGCGTTGCTCAGAAGCCATCGCTGTCAGCTCATCGAAATCTGCGTCCATAGTTTCTACAATCTTACCAAGACGACGGTTGTAAATTCGGTATGCTTTCTTGGAGGGTGAGTAACCAATGAAAATACCTATATCAGCTTTCGGTTGAAGTTTGCCCAAGTTCTCACTATTAATGTTTGGATAACAAAGAGCACCAAACACATGAAAGAATGAAACATCGGGTTTACGGTCATGTAGAAGCTCGTAAGGTGTTTTTCCATGGCGTTTCCGAATGATAGAACGGTTTTGGGTGAAACATGCAGTAGATATAGCTTCTGCCCACAAGAACAATGGAGCGTTCGCATAAATCAGC
This sequence comes from Glebionis coronaria, assembly GCA_025667525.1. NCBI lineage: Eukaryota > Viridiplantae > Streptophyta > Magnoliopsida > Asterales > Asteraceae > Glebionis > Glebionis coronaria. The sequence goes on along the minus strand of JANFOE010001489.1, from coordinate 632,693 downwards.
ATAGTCCTAGCAGCTTCCATAAGCGTACGATTCCGTCTTTCAACGACACCGTTTTGTTGTGGAGTACGTGCAGCGGATGTTTCATGTGAGATACCAACTCCTTCATAGTAATCACGAAGAGTCTGGTTGACGAACTCTGTTCCATTGTCTGTACGAATATGGCGGACAGTAGTATTCAAACGTACCTGAATGAATTTCAGAAAAGTGATGATAGCCTTCGGTGCTTCATCCTTTGTACGTAGAAATCTAACCCATGTAAACCTGGAGAAATCATCCACAATGACAAGAATGAATTTCTTACCGCTCACACTTTCAGTTCTCATTGGCCCACAAAGATCCATATGCAAAAGATGAAGTTTTTCTTGATTGGTGTCTTCAGCTTTGGGCTTGTATGATTTCTTGGTACTTTTCCCCCTTGAACACGCGGAACATAAATGGTCCTTGTGAAATTTGAGCTTTGGAAGACCACGAACTAATTCGTTTTTAGCCAGATGATTAATAGCATCAAAGTTAAGATGAGATAATCTGCGATGCCATAACCATGACTTGGTCTTAGATGCTTTAGAGAGAAGACATACTGGAGAGGCGGCCATCATGTCTTGTAAGGACAAGGTATAAAGATTTGCACCACGAGATCCCTTCAACAAATCTTTTCCTTCCAAGTTGCGGATGAAACAAGTGTGTTGTCGAAAAGCAACCTCTAGGTTGTAATCACAAAACTGTCCTACTGAGAATAAATTATGACCAAGACCTTCTACATAGTATACCCTTGAAATCGTAACGTTTCCAATCTGATATTCACCATACCCCATTATCTTTGCAATATGATCATTCCCGAATTTAACCGTACCAAGAAACTTGCTGACGAAATTTCGGAGCATCGAGCGATCTCCGGTCATATGCTTTGAACAACCGGAGTCCAAATACCAGAGGATGATTTGGACCACCTGAAAATATCACCACACGAAGACAATGTAGAGGTATCGGAATCTGAATCTTCCTTGTTATTAGCAGGTACAGATTTAATAATCTTAGATTTTCTAACTTTAGGTTTCTTAGATTTCCTAGCCTTCTTCTTCCTAGTTGGTGGTGTAGATTCTAGTTGGCTTAAATCCTGAGGTATTTCATCACTGATAGGCACTATAGTGGGGGTTGACCTAATTAAAGGGCGCTGTTTCCATACTTTAGTGCTAGTGTGCCTAATTAAAGGACGCTCAGACCTAACCTCAATGGATGCATTCCTAGTTAAAGGGCACATTTTTCCATCTAATGTAAAGGTCCTACCAGTGGGACGCCATTGCCAGCCAACTTGGGCACGAGTTCTACCAGTCGGCTTCCATTCAAGATTATTCCTAATGGCATTCATTTCATTCACATGATCAATAAGACACAAATCATGACGTTGGGAAAACATACATTCATTACAATTCCAACAATTCAAATTAGAATTCACGAATGGTTTAGGCTTCTGCACAGGCGCAGAGCTTTTAGTCTTAACATGATTCTTTTTATTTAAAACTGAACTAACATTCCTATGGTGAGCTTCTACTTTCTTCTTTTTGGCACTACTAGTGGAGGGCTTGATCTTATCTTTCTTGAGTGGCGATCCTTTAGCCTTAGTAGTCTCTTTTAATCCTGTAGAAGGCAAAGTGGGAATATTAGCAACAGATTTTAAAGGTGCCTTACTTGATTGTGCCAATGACGGTTTTGCTCCTGGAGTCTTATTAAATGGAGTTACAGCAATGGGTCGATTAGTGAGTAGTGCAGAACCTGGTTTACCTATGTATTGCAAGTAGGCTAAGCAATATTGAACACGCTTAATATATTCATGGGCTGAATAATAGTAGCTACTAGAGGGATCTAAGGCATAAAGATCGTCTAAAATATCCCTAACTAGATCTACATGCTTAATTGCATTCCTCATATAATCATCGTAGGTAACCGGGTTTTTCTTATGGAGCGGGTTCTTATAGAGCACTACTGACTTGGTTGTTGGAGCACTAGTGGACGGTGCAGAGTCGGTAGCTAAGTTATCAACAACTTCTTGTCGGGTGAGAAGAAGTGTCTCCTTTAACTCGGCCAAAACCATGTTTTTGTCAATGAGCATGATGTTTAAGTCAGAGATTTCCTCACATTTTTGGTTCAATTGTTCAACATAAGATTGTTGCTGTGCCGCATTAAAAGCGAAGCGTTCTTCTAGTGAACCATAAAGTTTGGACATTCCCTGTCTTGCACGATCCATCTCCCCTAGAATAGACGAAAGTCTAATTTCTAAGTCCTGGTTTTTAGACTCTGCAGCCTCTAGTTCCAATTTTAGTGTTTCATTTGATGACACGTCTCTCTTTAATCTCATAATCTCTTCCTCTAATGCCTTAACTATTGCAATCATCTTGTCACTTGTCTCAACACCGTTTTCACAACTATTTGTTATCAAAAGATCCTCATTTTGAGTTTGTTGTTTTAATTCTAAAGATATACAATGTTGTTCTAGTTGATTAAAGCGTTTTGAAAGTAAATTGTAAGAATCTTGTAGCTTTAAAAACTCAGCGTTAGATTCGTGACAAGAATGATTATCTACCTCATTTACAGTATCAGCAACATTTACAGAGAGATCACACACATCATCACAAATATTCACATCATCACATTTAATCATAGCGGATGTAAGCTCATTCGAATAATTAACATTTACAGTAGTAAGCACATCACACGAGATTACTTCGGACAAGAATCGGTCATATTCGGATAAAATCTTTTCCTTTTCAATTAGTTGTAGTTCGTAAGCGGTGTCCATTTCATAAAAGACTTTTTGAACTTCTCCAATTTCAAATTCAAGATTTTCCTTAAGAGATGCAAAACTTCCTTTTAGACTTTCGACAAATGGATTGATCTCATTTTTAAACACCTCGTTCATGTGTTCGAAAGCCCATTCTCCGGCGTTTAGGCCATTTGAAGTCGTACATTCCAAAATGACCTTGTCAAAATTAGTAAAGTATTGATTAATCTCTTGCAAGTTTAACCATAGAGTGCTAACAGGTGGAAGATCCTTTGGAATTTCCTTAGGACCTTCCATGTTGACAAGTGTAGGAAATGTACTAGGGTTTTCTTCATTCAACATGTAGGTTGGTGCTGTAATGAGATCTTTGTCCATATGGAAGCGAATTCTAAAATCCGTTTTAGCAAGCTCCTGATTCATTTTAAAATAATCACACTCGGGATATTTTGCAGAATTGTATGACCGATCCTCATCAACTAGATCCTTACTTGTGCGATCATCGAAAATAACAATCGGGTCTAAGACCAATCCTAATTGGGTTGCATTATAAAGTCTAGGACTATGGATCAAAGCTTGTTTTGCATACCGTGGGTTAGGGGGAAGGCCTTTTTGACGTGATAAGTTAAATTCTCTAAACGAAGCATCAAATAAGTGCACTAGTTGAGAAGCAGCGTATTGTCTTAAAAGCAAATAATCTAGACTTCTAATCTTATTAGCAGCATTAATCTCCATTTCATTCTTCTTAGACTCGAGTAATTCAAAATCCGTTTGAAGTTTTTGAAAATTAGTGACCACTAACTCCTTTTCTTTAAGTTCATTAGAAAGATTTGCTCTTAAGTTTTCAATTTCTTGCAAGTGACCCATTTGTTTGTTTCGAAAGTGATCATATTCGGGATTAGTTAGAACACTAGACGAAGGCACTAATTCCAAAGTTTGAACTTTCTCATTGCATAAGGCAAGCTCATCAGACAAATTCTTATTCTTAGCTATGGTTTAAGAGTGCAGCATTCATTTGGCTAAGTAATGTAGCAGGAACCATGACCAAATCTTGTTGAGCAGAAGTATGCGTATGCGAAATGGCTCCCGGTTGTGATTCACTCAAAGTCTAGGGACTCACATTGATATTACTATCATTGATTGTCTCCTCATTTGAAAGACTCACCACCGAAGATTCATTCGAATCAGCACGCTCTTGCACAACTTGATGTGGTTGAATACTAGCATCAGTGGTATTATTAGTGGTATTAATAAGTACCTCAGATCTCTTTTCTGGCCCTAAGCTGGAGATAGTTGCCATTAGAGCTGCCTTTGCAGATTGAAATTCATCACAGTCTGAGTCATACGCATCAAGATCATCTGCTTGGTATGCTGCATTCTGTGTGGTGACAGTGTCTTGTTCAGCAATCCCTGGATCAGCAAGAAATGCAAGCTCCTCTTCATCAAGTTCCCTTCCTTGTGCCTGAGCATTCACCAAATAAATCTTTTCTGCAAACCATTGACCATCCCTTCTCCTCGTGGGTTTCTTGCAATCCCTGGACATGTGCCCTTCTTCCTTGCAGTTGTAGCATGTTATCATTCTCAACTTGCCTGTGGAATCTGCCCGTGGAGGAGTGTTGACCATAGGAGCAGGATTGATCGTGCGAGCATTGGTGGTTGTAGTAGGTCTCCCCTGATAAGGTTGAATAGGTTGAACCATTACCCTGCCATTCTCAATAGTAGCTTGTTGGCAAGAATTGGAAGAATTCCTCAACTGATTGTTGGTAGGAGCTGGTCCTCTAAATCCTCGTTTGCTTAAAGTCCTTGTGAAGTAAGCAGACATAGTGGCTAACACTTCAACTGGATCAGTTCCTTGTTTGAATTCAGGAATGGGGACTTCCTCATCATCACAATACAGTGCTTGGTCTTTTTGAGCTGCGTAAGCACTAGAAGGAACACTCATGTGATCAGAGTAGCTTGATGGATATGCTGCATTCTCTTGATAAGAAGAATATGAAGGCTGAGCATAAGGTGCAATACTTGCTGGGTGAGGTTGTGAAGCATAGTGTGGTGAAGGTGCATTGAACCGATATTGTTGCTGATGTGAGGTGGGTGGTTGCGGTAGAATCGAGTATTGGGGGAAGGTTGGTGTCATGTAAGGTGATGGATGATAGGCTTGATGTCCCAAGATATAAGGAGTGTTGTTGTGTGACAAGCTTGGTTGATTCGCCATCAAAGCTAAGGAATCAGGGTACGTACCTCGAGGAGAACGGTGCATGATCACATGTTTCTCATGCTGCTGAAGAAAAGCATATAGCTGATCCAAATTGCACTTATGCAAATCCCTGGTTAACTTAACATCGGTAATATACTCACCCCATTCAGCTTGAGGTAAAGTATTCAAAAATTTGGTGTTAACCTGGAATGGAGCAATCACGAGATTGTATACATTCAGATCATTCATGAGAGTGGTGAATCTGAAGTAATAATCGTGAAGCGTTTCCCCTGGGCTGTACGTGAATCTATCAAACAGATCATACAACTGACATTCCCTTTCCTGTTTGGTAAGAGACGTACCTTGTAGCAACACCTTTAGACGTTCCCATAAATCCTTTGCCACCGTATACTGACTTACCATCCGATAGATGTCATGTGGAAGAGCTTGGAGAATGGTTTGAAGAGCCTTTTCGTCTGCATCGGCAACGAGTTGTTGAGCTGGTGTAAGTTCTTCAAATTCTCTTGGTCGAGTCACATTGTTAACCACGATGGTACCATAGTCAAGTGGACCATTTAAAATTTACTTGACCATAAGCCTCCCATATACCGGTTTTCCCTTAAGGTAAGACATCATCCGTCCTTGCCATGCTTTAAAAACTTCTTTGATGAGCATTGGAGGGCAATTATCCGTTCCCGTAATGACGGAAATATTCGTAAGTGATGTCATCTGAGGCATTACTGAATTCGGATTCATTTTGTTCACTTCAAAAAACAAAGATTATCGGTTGATCGAGCAGTGAAGTAAAGCTTGTGAATTGTGTTGAGTTTTTGTTGTAAGAAACCAAGATTAAATCCTCTAAAAAATCGTCGAAAAAACAAGTAAAATATCCCTTGATTCAGAACTTTTGTTGATTCGGAAGTGTTGATTCGGAAGATTTTGACTTGGAAAACCTTGATTCGGAACTTTTGGTTCGGAAGATTTGATCCGGAACTTTTGTCTTGATCTGGAACTTTCCCTTGATTCGGAACTTTCCTTGATCCGGAACTTTCCCTTGATTCGGAACTTTTTTCCTTGATCCGGAACTTTCCTTGATCCAGAACTTTCCCTTGATCCGGAACTTTTTCCTTGATCCGGAACTTTCCTTGATCCGGAACTTTTGGTTCGGAACTTTCCTTGATCCGGAACTTTTGGTACGGAACTTCCTTGATCCGGAACTTTCCTTGATCCGGAACTTTTGGTTCGGAACTTCCTTGATCCGGAACTTTTGGTTCGGAACTTTTTGATCCGGAACTTTGGTTGATCCGGAACTTTTTGATCCGGAACTTTTTGGTTCGGAACTTTGCTGGGTAATCAGAAACTTTGTTCGAGTATGAACAGTCGATCAAAAATATGAAATAAACCCAGATTTTTACCAAATAACCCAAAAAGTTTTGTGATTTCTACAACAATAAGTAAAAACTAATACTTATCTACTAATCCCAATCACAAAAACACCAAAAACTCCAAAAATCAAGATGGATCTTCTTAAAGAACACTAATACAATAAAAAACTAAAAAAACCACACAAATCATTACCTTAAATCACCCCATAGCTCTTGATACCAAATGTAGAATCTTGATAACCTATGAATCTATGAAGTGGGTTGATGTTTTCTAGAGAGAGAAACTAGAGAGAGAAAGTGAGAGAAAACTATGTGTCTTTTTATTAAGTGGAAACTAGAAATGAACAACAACCAACCCCTTTCCAAGGAGGAAAGGGGTATTTATACTTCCAAGCCACTAATGGACTTGGGCCGGCCCATGACAAGCCCATGGTCCGGTTCTTACTTAACTAAATAAGTAACTATTAACTACGAGCTATTACAACATTAATAATATTGTGGAGTGACCGATACTTTTAATATACGTAAAAACGTATTTCTAACACCGGACATGAAATCGACACCATACCCCGAACCACTTCGGGGTACCCTTTGTTTTGCTACTTCCGTGGGACCCACACCACCCAACCGGGACCATATGGTCTCGGTGGTGGTTTATTAGCCAAACCGAGACCCCCTTGGGGTTCGGTTTAGGCGCCGGCCAAACAAACACCCCTAAAAACATCCTTTTTGATTTACCCAAAAACTATTTACATGTTTGATCTATGTTTTTAATTAGGTTTTAAAAACATCATGTTCTTAGTTATTTTATTAGATCAAATCAAAAGAAAAAGGATTAAAAGAATGTACCGAATGCGTGGATCTAACGAAGATGAACACACACGAGTACAAGATTCAAGATCAAAATCAAAACGAACACCCCCTTTCTTGTTGTTGTATGCGGCGGCCAAAGAGAGGAAAAAGGAGAAGGGAGAAAACTTTTTAGGTTTTTAATTTTTTTCTTCTATAAAGTGAAAAGTGAAAACTAGTTTTACCTTAACCCCCCTTTCATTGTAAAAATTGATGGGCTTGGCCCATGGTGTTGGTGTAGCCGCGGGTAGGGGGCCCACATGGGGTACCCGTACCGTTTTCCGTGTCTCGTTGTTTAAGTGTTCGTTCGTATTTATTTGTGTTCGTGTTTAATGTGTTCTCGTTAAATATTTACCGTGACCTAATATATTTAATCACGCTCATAATAAATATATATACGTAATTAATATTAGTTCGTGATTTAATTACGTTCATGATTTCATGATCGCATGTTCGTGATTAATTATTGTCAAATAATTATTGCGTGTTCGTGCGTAGTAAATACTTATCGTGTTCTAACACGTACGTAATACGTAAAATCCTAACACGTAATCGTAATCATGCTATAATAGGAAAGTTTTAATCTAGTACGTACGATCTGAAGGGTACTATTCATGGTAAAAGCATGCGGGTTTTACAGTGGCTTCCAGAACTTTCCGTTTACTTCTTTTCTTCTATTTAATTCCATAACGTTCGTTTAACTTAACTCTTAATATATTTAACGATCGTTTAGTTAAGCTCGGTTTGATTTAATAAATATATAAAATATATTTAATAAATAAAATTAAACCTTTACGTATTGTGTGCAATAGCGTAATCCCGAGATTGATCCTATCACACGACTATTAATTTTATGTCCATAAACTTTCAGCTCCCACTTGGACAAAATTCGAATATCGTGATTACATTGATTAGCATCTAGTTACACTAGCAATGTCACTAGTACAACTCGAGTAAGGTCTCCTCGAAAAACCTTTTAAATGATTCATCATTTATTATTATCCTTTCATTTCAAATACAACGTTAATAGGATATGGATCTCATTCATTCCTTCATTAACCATTCTGTTTCTCGTTTACGGATATAGCAAGATTACCGAAACAAATTCGGGTGTGGCCGCACGAACATCTTACTACTTCCCCGAGGGGCCCAACTGTATTATACTCAAAATAATTTGAAGGAAACGAATCCCATATAGACTACAAGTGAAACTTACGAACTTTGCAACACTTTTGAAAATAACCCTTATAGCTACCAGTTACGACTAGCGTTAGGTTACCTTACAGAAATGCACTACATTCAATGCAGTTTCCTGGTATATCAGGTCTAAGGATAACTATTTATGATTTACTTAATGACGAATATCCATAAAGTAAAATCATATAGTTGGGATAAGTCCAATATTTGATTCATCAAATATTATCCAAAATTGACCAATATACTTTCAAGTATACTATGTCACTATTTTGATTTGTCTTAGTTTAATAATACTCCCATATTATTAATCGACAGAGGACATTTAGAACATAACAATTATTCATGGATTAAAATATGTAAAATAGGATACAAAATCAAATAATAGAAAATAAACGAAACTCAATCTTTATTTCATCAATTCAATAATGTCTTAACATCCTTTATCCAAATACTAATCACAGATTTATTGCATGAATTCACTAGCTAGTTGCAGCCCAATAGCCTTGGCATGCTTAACTACCTTTGGTCTAGGCAAAGCCTTAGTAAAAGGATCAGCTACGTTATCATCTGTGTGAACTTTTATTAATTTTATTTCTCGAGCTTCAACTTGTTCTCGAACGTAGTGATATCTACGTTTAAAGTGTCTGGCGCCTTTCATGACTCCAGGGTCATTGGCAAATATGATTTCGGCAGACTCGTCCCGATACATATTTATTAGGTTTTTATTGCAAGAATCATCCCCAGATCTCCAATAAAATTCCTAATCCAAACCACATTTAGTTATGTATATGGCTACCTTTTGAATACCAAAACATTTCTTTTCGTATTCCTCAAATACTGCATAAAATGTTTAACAGCAACCCACTGAAGCTTCCCTGGATTATGTTGGTAACGACTGACCAAGTTCTGAGCAAACGCCACATCAGGCCTTGTGGATCTTACATCATACATAATAGATCCTACAGCCGAAGCATAATGCACCTTCTGCATGTAAGCCTCCTCTTCAGGAGTTGATGCATCCATCTCATGACTCAGATTATGCTTAACTTCCATAGGTTGAAAACCTTTCTTGGAATTATGCATGTTACACTTCTTCAATATCTTATCAATATAAGCATCTTGACTAAGACCAATTAACCATCTTTTCCTATCTCGATAGATTTTAATTCCCAGAATATATGTAGCATCTCCCAAATCCTTCATAGAAAAACATTTACCAAGATAATCCTTAACTTTCTTAAGTCTTGGAATGTTACTTCCCATGATTAATCTGTCATCGACATATAAAACTAGAAACACTACATCACTCCCACTAGCTTTGCGATATACACATGGCTCATCTCGATTTTGAATAAATTTGAACTTTTTGATTTCTTCATCAAATCGTTTATTCCATCGACGTGATGCTTGCTTCAAACCATAAATAGATCTTTGAAGTTTGCACACGCGTTTTAGATATTTAGGATCAACATACCCTTTCGGTTGTTTCATATAGATTTCTTCATTTAAGCGACCGTTCAAGAAGGAAGTTTTAACATCCATTTGCCATATCTCATAGTCATAGTATGCTGCTATAGCTATGAGAATCTTAATAGCTCGTAAGTCTGCTACAAGAGAAAATGTCTCCTCGTAGTCTATGCCAAAAGTTTGAGTAAAACCTTTATCTACTAAACGTGCTTAATAGGATTGTACTTCACCATCCATGTCGGTTTTCTTCTTGAAAATCCACCTATTTTCCCTACTTTAGCATTCTTAGGTGTATCAACAAGAATCCAAACATCATTGATTTTCATGGATTTCATTTCCTCATTCATCACAACTATCCATTTTGACTTTTCCGGATCAAGCATTGCGGATGGATAATTAACAGGTTCACCAAGATCCCCCACTTCCTCCCCATCATCCTATATGTTAAGACATAGATTTCTTGGCGCACATACGGTTCCTTTAGACCTACGTGGAGGAATTAATTCCGGTGGAGCTCCCATACTTTCTAGCTCTATTGGAATTCCTTCGCTAGTATTTTCAGAAGGCAATGTATCTTCTTGAATTTCTTCAAGATCATAATTTCTCCCACTGAAATCTTGATTTACAAGATCATTTTCAAGGAAGTCTCCATACCTAGCAATAATAACTTTTTTCTCAGGCGGATAATAAAAGTAGTAACCCATAGTTTCCTTAGGGTAACCTACAAAGATACATTTTACAGAGCGTTGTTGGAGTTTATCTCCAGAGTCACGTTTCACATACGCCTCACAACCCTAAATCTTTAAATAAGACAAATATGGCTTCTTACCATGCCATAGTTCGTATGGTGTCTTATCAACCTTCTTTGTGGGAACCATATTTAGAATACGAACAACAGATTCTAGAGCATAATCCCAAAAGGATAAAGGTAAAGTTGTAAGATTAAACATAGATCACACCATATCCAATAATGTACGATTCTCCTTTCAGATACATCATTTTGTCGTGGAGTATATGGAGAAGTAAGTTTCTGAACAATTCCATTCTCACTTAAATAATCTTTAAAATCTTGACTTAAATATTCACCACCTTGATCATAACGAAGAGCTTTAATCTTCTTTCCTAGTTGCAATTCTACTTTTGCTTTAAACACTATGAATGTTTCAAATACCTCATGTTTATGCTTAAGTAAATAAACATAACCATAACGGCTACAATCATCCATAAACGTTAAGAAGTAACTAGGAGCTTTCCTTGACACATGTCTAAGTGGTCCACACACATCAGTGTGTATCAAACCAAGTAGTTCAGTATCCCTTTCAATATTGCTATTAAAAGGTTTCTTGGTCATCTTTCCAGAGATACAAGACTCACATTTATCAAACGATTCATCATTGATACTTTCCAAAAGACAATCACGTTAAAGTTTTTGTATGCGAGTCTTCCCAATATGGGCAAGTCTACAATGCCTAAGATAAGAAGTGTACTTGTCTAACTTTCTCTTCTTATTCATGCTAAAAACAGAATTAATTTTTCTCTTGGAATTATTATCATGCATTTTAATTTCAAAAACACCATTTACAGAAATTACATCAAAATAGAATAAACCATCTTTGAAAACAAAAATTCTATTATTATCAATAGTGTGAATAAATCCAAGATCCAACATATATGAAAAGGAAATAACACCCCTAACAATTGTAGGTGTATAATGACAATTATTTAATCTCAGTACTAGACCCGAAGGTAAAACTAGATTAAATGTTACTATAGCTTCAACCGCTGCTTGTGCGCCATTACCCACTTGCAGAAATTGTTCCCCATAGGTAAGCTTCCTCTCCAATTCAAATCCTTGCATGGTATTACAAATGTTAATACCACATCCCGTATCATATACCCAGGAATTTGATTTGTATGTAAGATTAAATAGCTCTATCAAATATAAGTTACCTGAAGATGCTGCAGCACTAAGCTCATCCTTCTTCTTTATTTCTCGCAACTCCTCGAGATAAAGAGGACAGTTCCTCTTCCAGTTTCCACTTGCTTTGCAATGGAAACAAGTCTCATCCTTCTGAGATTGATTCTTCTTGACAAAGTTTTGCTTAGGTTTAGAATAAGTCGCAACTTGTTTGGCTTTATCACGCTTGCCTTTGCCTTTGGCTTTCTTGTTGTTCTTGTGCGGTTTTGCCTTACTCGGTCCACCATTTTGTACATAAAGCACATGAGGAGTAGAAGTAGATGTCTTGTCCCTTAACCCCTTTTCTAAGTCAATGAGCATTGCATGCAAATCATTAACTGTCTTCCCCGTGCAATGCATATTATAGTTTCGAACAAAATCATTGAAGTCCTTGTTAAGGGACCTATTGATCAAGTTGATAGCCATATTATAATCATAGGGTTGTCCTAATGATTGTAGTGTTTTACTACTCTTTAGGAAAAGAGCGTAAATAAGGAAAGTATTAAATACGACGGTTTAGGAAAACCGTGTACTAATGACCTTTAAAAGTGAAAGTTCGTTTCCCAAGGAGGTATATGTGTATGATTAAAATGTAAAGATATTTGAGATTAATATTGAGAAAGAAGGGATGAGAAAAGAGAATGACGGATACGTGAAAGTTACTACTACGACGACTAAATTAAAGACCGTAAAAAGTGATAAAATAAAAATTAATTCTAAAAATTCCCAAAAAATCACCAAAAATCAAATAAAATAAACTAAGAGTTTACAAATGATCAAAACTTTTTCAAACCTTTTAATTAATTAAATATTAATTTTTAAATGCTAATTAAAGCCCTAAAAATCCAATTAATTATTAGAAAGCCCAAATAAAGATTTTTCACTTTGTAAAACTCTAAAATGACTTAAAAGACTAAAAACTATTTTTATGAATTTTTAAACTAAGGAAAACTATTTTTAAATGATTAAAAACTATTAAAATATTGAAATAATTCTAGAAATTAAGAAAATGATGCTAAAACTAATCTAATAGTTTTAAAAATCTTATTTTAATGTATTTGACCTAAGAAAAATATAAAAGTTGCAAAAATCTGAAAAATGAAATTTAATAATAAAATAATATTAAAATATTATTAAAAATCCAAAAATTATAAAAATTTCTAAAAACTTGCATACTAGTTTATTTTAACCTAAATAATCAGAAAATAAAAGTGAAATTACTAAAATACCCCTAATGGGCCCCCAAATGGGCTAAAAACAAAAACAGTCCAAGTGAAATGGGCTTTTTGGCCCAATAAGATGAAACTTAACCAAATAAGCTGAAAATCACCAGTATAGCTTAAAATTTAATTCTTAACACAAAAGTCTGAAGGCCCAAAAGCTGAAAGTGAGCTTATCACAGCTTAATAGAACAACAGCTTATTCTTAATGGGCTTTTTGGCCCATTAAGCTATAAGCCAATGCCATAAGCTCATATTTGACACACAACCTTATTTTGAGATGCCTAAGAGATCTATGAAAAGAAATTTCAAATAAGCTCACCCAATAAGTCAGAAATAAGCAAAGTAAGTTTTCACTAAAAGATAAAATAGTCGACTTGGACTTCTAGACCACCTCAGACCTTCAAGTAAGTTGCAAAAGACTCTAAATGATTTAATTAAGACAAAACAACAAAAAAAGTTCAATAAGCCAAGCCAAATAAGTTGAATAAGCTGATAAGCACTTTTGTAAAAGTCAAAGTAATTGTTTTTCTAGTCAAAGCTCAAAGTCAACCCCTCAAATGCTCCAGTATGAACAAATGGGCCAAATAAGGAACACCTATCACAAAATTAAAGTTGTTGCAGGTTTAAATAAGCTAGAAAAGCTTATTGATAAGCTATCATGAAAATAACACTAGCAGTGGCTAGTAGCAGGGGAAAGGAGTTCCCACTGCTTTGACTATTTGACTTGCAAATTTAGAGAGATCCTGTTGGATTCAATGGAAAACAAAGGCACCCTTACAACCAGTGAGTTGTAAGGAGTCAATATCAACAAAGAGATCACAATTTGGTTCAGCCAATAAGCACAGAATAACCAAACAGTACCAGATATGATACAGACTTGCAAATAAGCAGTTATGAACTAGAAAGCAGTTTTAGCATGAATAAGCCAACCAAATTGAACCATATGCATACACAAGATATAATAAAGTATAATAAGCTCAAATAAACTTGCTTCAAACACTGGATCAAAGATTAGAAGCAGATTCAAGCTTATGCAGTTACTGATGAACGAAGGCACTTTTCAAAATCCTTTTGTTGATCTATTTGACCACCAATCCAATTTTAAACCCTTAAATCCCTTTCCCTTGTTATGTTAGCTAAAACTTAGCACTTGTTAACCCATTATCTACCCTTAGATCTAGGTGTCCCCAAAATTTTAGCCAATTTTACCAAGTAAATCAGATTTTTAAGCCCTTTGTTGGATTTAGGTGTTAAGACCCTCAAAAACTTGTCGATAAATGACCACTTACACTAGATAAACAATAACCAACACAAAGCAACACAATACAACCACACAAGTTGCCTTAAATCTTAGTATATTAGTTAACCCAAACACCCCTTTGGAAACTGATTTCTCAAGGTTTCAAAGGATTGTTATGATTTAACCCTCAAACCAAGATCTAATCAACCCTTATAGCATCAATCAAACCTCAGAAACACAAATCAACCACAAATACACAGATTCACAGACCAATATCCAAAAACACCACAATCATGCAATATTTCAGAAAAATAAAAGGGAATAAGAGATGCAAACCTCCAAAATGTACATCCACACTTTGGATTGTTTGAGCTGAGGTGCTAGCAAGAACAAGCACCAGCTTCCAACAACTGCTAAGAACAACAAACAAGAAAGTTAACCAAAAACATATTATACCTTGAGTTTTGAAAACAAGTGTTTTAAACCTTAAAACCTTTTCTCAAAATCAATCAAACATATAAATGGAACTCAGACTTTAGCTAATTGTAAAGCCCCCTTGCTGGTAAAAAGTTATTTCTGGGTTCATACGTGTGAATAGTAACACGTTTGATCCGAGTTTAGTGGGGAGTTTGTGTTTGGCGCGTGTTTGTGCTGGTTTAAACTTTGCAAATGGCACAAATGGTCCTCGGACTTTGGAAAAGTATGAGTAACAAGTTTATTTTCCAAACAAACTCGTTTCCTTTGTTATTTAAGTTTCAGAATTTAGGTTTTGGCCACAAAAATTTTCCAAAAGGGATTTTAGGGCTTTTAACACTTTGGCATATTTACAACTTTAGTCTTTTTGATATTTAATCTATTTTAAAATGACTAGAAGTGTAATATTCTTGAACTTAAAGGGCTTCTTTGGATCTTGGACTTCATGAAGGACCATTCTTGACATTTTGGATTTGTTGAAGGGCTAATCTTGCCAATTCTTCAAACTTGGAGGACCTTTTTGTAATTTTGACAAACTTAAGGGACCAAACTTGTAATTATGAATATAAAAGGGTATTAAGTGTCATTTCTTCATAAATGAGGGCTCAATCTTATACCCATCTTCAAGTCTTCAAGGGTTTTTCTTTGATAAATCATAAACTAGGGCCCGGTTCATTGTGCGGCTTCGTTTCTCGTGTTTGTTTTTCCTTGTTTCTTGTAATATTTTATCTTTTCATGATATCCATACCTAAATACACAAGTAAACAAACACAAGCATATATATGGTATTTTATGACATTTTTATGCATTTAAAGCCCGTAAAGAGCGATGAGATCATGTATAAATGCCATCTCATCACTCCCCCATACTAAACCATTGTCGTGCCCTCACGCAATGCTAGAATAAAGTATCTAAGCATCTCCAAAATTCAATTTTATTAACCTTTATTGGAAAGTAAAAACTTGCAACAGTACTACGAAGATGTGTAAAGACATAATGTATGATTTTCATCACGTATGTGACTTTTAGGGTCAATGAATAGAAACAAGTGAATGTCCCATAGAGTAAAGTTCGTCATCCTTGATTGTCATATATTCCATGCTAAGTGCAAAAACGAGATCATTGTTGGTACAAGTCACAATGCTAACACTACTCATACGTCAAAATTGTGTAATACTTTTTCTCCCCGCAATCCTAGTTATTATGAAAGGAAATGGGTTTCCAGAATTTTTTAACTATTTGTCATGGATCACAAGTGATTCATATTGACTTATTTGAGTATTTATTAGTCTGAAAATAAAGTAGCACGATTTAATCGATAGTTAGCCGAAGGACAAATTCTTTTAAAACGGCTTCTCGAGTATCTCCTTAAGTTCATATCTTGACATAACTTGTTTCACGATTTGAGACCTTTCTTGGACCGATATTTGACATGTACTTCATACTTCAAATCTTGGGAAGACGTTCTGAAATTATGGTCTTCTCTTCATATTTTGGAATTTCTTCACTTGACGTTTTTGAGAGATTCTTCATACTTGGACCACGACTTCATCATTTTTATTCAATCTTTAATTTAGATTTTGATATACAACGATCCGCCTCCTTTTCGGACTTAGATATATTTTATCCTCATACCTTGTTAGGGTCTTTTTGGATAGACTTTCTCCATGATCTTTAGGGGAGTAATTGTTTTTCGTCGTGTGTCTCGATCCTTCATATTGATTTAGGAATAATGATATTTCATATCATCTTGGATCTTTAGCAACAAAATCGAGCTCCTCATGCCTTGTTAGGGCCTTTTTGGATCTTTATCAATCTTCGCATCCCGCTTCAATAAGTTATGCCTTGGCTATGAACTCTATTCAACCCCGAGCAACTTTTAAACGATCTTGTGCTAGAAGGTAAGTAACCTTTCAAATCGTACGACCTTACTTATTGCAATTATTTTTATTCCTAATGCATTGATCTTATGGGATAAAAAGCCACAATTAAAAACATATGAGTTTTTGAAAGAACATTTTCATGTTCTACGTTTAGCATGATCACTTGTGTAACTCTATCACTTCTCGTTCTTCACTATTTAAAGACCTGTAATTAAAAAGACTCGTGAATACTTAGCCATGCAAGTCAAAATTAAACCAAATTTGGATTAGCTTTCATTAAGACTATATCAAATTGAAGTTTTGGGTTTTCAAGCCACCTATAGGATCTTGCACTTTCTTGGAATTTTTCAAGTTTAGAGAATGCATTTTATAGTTCCCTTGATAAGTGACTTTCTTGGATCAATTATAGGAACTTGCGAAAAGTTCTTGTTCTTAACCAGAATGAGCTAAGACTTTCGCGTTTTAAAGTTCCCTATATAAAAGTCTAGCAAAACTTGATTCGAGCGGGTTAAGGAATGTAAAGGGCTCCAAATGCCCATCAAGTTAAAAATTAGCTCTTATTCTATCCATCGGAAAATATACATTCGTGTCTTAAAAACACTTATGAAAACTAAGAAAAATTTTAAAATTGGGCCATTTTTAGCCTTATTAGCAACAAAATAAAACAAAACGTTGAAAGTTGGAAAACGTGAGGGCGTAGCAAAGCAAGTAGCTATTCACCCCCTCATACTAAAATTAAACATTGTCCTCAATGTTTCGAGTCTAAAGGTGGAGCACCCCCATACTAGAGACGAAGAGTCAAATGCTTAGGATCTAGCATGGAAAGGGTGATCAAAAATATATCTAAAGCCATTTATGAATTATGCTAAAAGATAATTGTTAGAACAATAAAGGATATGTCATGGATTCGTGAAAATTCATCAAGCAAACGATCGAGGCTCACGTAAACGAACATGAGAGTCTTCAATCGTGGCGATGATGATGATCTAGATAACGCATTCACAAATAACCACGAGACAACGAGTTGGAAGGGCACAAATCCCCTCTCATTAAACTATTAGAAAGCGATAATATATACAATGGATAAGCATGGGATCTCCCCCACGAGGCACCTTGTTTTAGATAACCGAGTCATGAGCTCGACTCGATCCCCTCTAAATGTGATCATTTAGAGAAAATCTTGGTATGGTCAATTTTTGATGGGGCTTACATGATAAACAAGGCCTAAAAAGCACCGGTATTAAGGACTAAGTCCTTTGACGATGTAAAATACCGGGATCGAAGATGGCGTCTTCGTTCAATTTGGATAAACAAATCAACGCCACTTCAACACGTGCCATAAACTCAAAGAGTTTGAAGAAAAGAGATGAGAAGTAGAAGGGTGGGACAATTGGTAAGACAAATTTTTGAGCTACTCGAGGTAGACTCGCACCAAGCAAATAGATATAGTTTCCATTTATTGCATCGGTGGAAGACCGAGATTTCCCTTTACATGAAATTAAGGGATCAGATATCTCGTCCTCAGTAGACAAGGATGAGGGAACATAAGGGGCTTCCCCCATACTAAAACCACACAAAGCGTCGTCAAAAGGAGAAGACGAGCTTGTAGAACTCAAAAAACGTGGTGATGACGGAGTTAGATTTGTAGAAAAATCTTTTAAATCACATTTAAAATCTTTTATTTTTTTATTTTTTAAACTCTCTTTATGAAAACTCGTTTTGATTATGTCGAAAACATTTGGTGTTTCTAAAGTGATGTTAGGCACACTAAAAATTCTCACATTTGAAAACCGTTTTGGTGGTGGTAAGTTCTCAAAACGTTTATCAACAAAGTAAACCTCCCCATCGGGGTCAACATATTCGTCATCCAAAGAATCTTTCGTAAGAACCGGTAACTTATCGACACTTTTCTCATATTTGTGTTCAAGGTGAGGTGAAATATTTTTCATTTCAAGTATTGACGGTTTCTTGATTGTGGGTTTAACACTCATAACCTCCACCGGCGGAGGAAATGGTAAATTATTTTTGTTGACAATTCCTACAACTCTTGGTGAAAATTCTTTGCAAACGACATTGGTTGAATCACCATGGTTTAAAGTTGCAATAGAATAGACATGAGAAAGCTTGGAGTTTTGTGTTACATTGATGACAAGTTCTTCTTCATTGAAACGAAGGGTGATTTTTCGAGCATGAACATCAATAAGTGCTCTCGATGTATCCAAAAATGAACGACCCAAAATGAGAGGAACTTTTCGATCGATGGGAATATCTACAACAATAAAGTCTACGGGATAGTAAAACTTTCCGACTTTAACGAAAACGTCCTCGGCTACTCCACATGCTAAAATCGTAGAATGATCGGCCATCTCGATAGACATGTTCAAAGGAGTAAGATCCGGAAGCGAAAGCGATTTGAAAATCTCAAGAGGCATTAAATTAATACTAGCACCAAGATCGGCCAAGGCGTAGCATTCCTCCATATCTTGAATTGCACACGGAATCAAAAATTTACCGGGATCACCGACTTTTTGTGGTATGCGGCTAAGAAAAACCGATGAACAACTAGACGATTGTTGTAACTTCTCTTTGTTATTCAACACACTTTTGAAGTTTGCGGCGAATCGAGGCATCATGATTAAAGCGTCGTCAAAACTTATATTAAAATGTATATCACGAAACATTTTCATAAAAAGCTCAAATTGATAGTTATTCCGTTTTTGTGCCTTTTCTTTGTTTCGTCTTGAAGGGTAAGGTAAGGGTGGTGTGGGTTGGACATTAGGTAACGGCCTTGGAAACTCGGTTCCATAACAGGTATTGGTTCAACCGTAGGTGTGGTATGAGCGGTACTTCGTGGGCTTGTGATATGCTCCTTTTCGACCATCACCTCGGGCTCTTTCTCGATTTCCTTGTACTTGGATGAGAGATTGGTTCCTTGAAAGTTTTACCACTACGAGTAGTAATAACCTTCATTTCTCCCCTCGGGTTGTTAATGGTATCACAAGGAAGACCACCCGAGGAAGAGGGTTTACACATGATTGCTTCAAACATTTTTGCTATTCGGTCTTCAAATTTTGATTGCCTAGCATCCGCTTTTAACAACTCTTGCTTAATCTCATGTTGTCCTTGTTCTATCTTTTGTTGATTTTGTTGAAGACGTTGAACGTTTCCTTCCATTTTGTTATCATGAGTCTTAATTTCATTAGCAAGTTCGTTTTTAAGCTCGTTTTTCAACTCGGATCTTAAGCTAATAATCTCACGTTGCATATTATCAAACTTAGCATCGTTTGCTTTTGCATAGTCCAAAATTTCTCCATTAAGATTTTTAGTGTGACCATTTTGAAAACCTTGTGTATTGTTTTGAAAATCACGGTTTTGGTTTTGATTTGAAACTTGTCCATTCCCACTTTGATAATTCCCTTTGTTGTAGTTACGGGAATTGCTTTGATAACCACCATTTTGATTGTTGTTTCGATAGTTGTTAGCATTTTGATTTGGTGGAGCTTGATTTGGGCGGGAACCTTGGCCGTTTTGGTTGTAAGTTCCCGTTGCTACGTAAGCACTCGAAGTGTTACCACCGGCGGTAATGCACTCGGAAAGATCATGAGCTTCACCACAAGATAAACAACTCTTTTCAACCGCTTTAACCGATGCGGAATTCAAAGAATCTTGCTCTTTCCAATGTGTCATAAGCGTCGAAAACCTATCGAAAAACTGATTTTCCTCATTTGCTTCATCATGTAAGGCATTAATGTTACGAGACGATGACGATGACGAACCCATATTGGCAACACTCGGTATGTTACGAGGGTTATAAACCTTAGATCTATTCTCGATAATCTTTAAAGCTTCATCGGTCGTTTTGCACAAAAAATTACCACCCGCGGCGCCATTCAAATAATCTCGTTCCTGATCATTAAGCCCATTGTAAAAAGTATCTATTTGATGCAATTCCGAAAAAGCATGGTGTGGACATTCATGTAACATTTCCTTAAATCGTTCCCATGCCATTGAAAAACTTTCATTATTACGTTGTGTAAACCTTGAAATCTCATTTTTCAGATGTGTTGTTTTAGATGGTGGAAAAAATTGGTTCACAAACTTAGAGACGAGATCACCCCATGTCAAAATCGAATTTGGCGGTTCTTTCTCGAGCCAAATTTTAGCGGGTCCATCCAACGAGTATGGAAACAACATCATCTTAATGGCGTCATGTGGAACATCCTTAATTTTGCTTGTTGTGGTGAGACAATTAAAATTCCTTATGTGGTAATGCGGGTTGTCTTTCTCATGACCTCTAAACTTATTTGCTTGCAACATCGACATTAAACCCGTCTTAATCTCGAAATTCTCCGCAAGGATGGCGGGAATCACAATAGCTTCTCCAAACCCCTTGGTGGGTGCTTGAAGCAACTCCATCATGGTACGATTAGCCATGGCGACTATTGTTTCTACAACGGGTTGGACAATTGGAGTTTGTTCTTCAATCAAAGGCTCTTGATTTCCTTGACTTTGACGACGTTTACGAGCTCGTTTTGCTTGATTACGAGTTAGCATAAACTTGACGAAGAATGGGAGGTGAGCAAAGAAGATTCTTTTTGGGTGTTTTGTGAATTTTCAATTTTTTTGTTTTTTTGATTGTTTTCTAAAAAAAATTGATTTTGTGTATATTCGTACGCAACAATCTACCAAATCTCTCCTCGAATCAAACTCTTGATTAAAGAAGCCTTAAAAGAATGAAAACGATCGCGTGAAGTGAACGCCTTCGAATGACTTTAGAACTTTGGTGAAAACCAAATTGTTCAAGAGGGTTTAATCACAAAGAAACCAAGCGAATATATATGATACGTAATAATACTTTGGGCGGCAAAACCCTCGATTAGCTTTCAATCTCAAAATACTCACAAGCAAGCAGACACACGAGGCGGCGCGATGCACATAAGAGCCTTTTTCTTTAGGGTATATATTATAATATCCGCCTTATACCCACCTTATAGTTTGTATTTCTCAAAATCAAGCTTCACGAAAGTATTTATCTATTTTTGCCTTTTTCTTTTTGTTTGAGATTCGAATACAATAATTAGGAGATCAAATCCCAATTAAGGTTGTGTTTTCACATTTTGGAGATATTTTGTATTTGTTGTGATACTTAATACAATATAGTAATAATAATTTCAAAAGAAAAACGAAAAAACCGTTAATACGTGTTAGTAGAGTTCTACTAATACAAATACTATTTATGGCTAATATTAAAAACAAAATGACAAATTAATCACGACACACTTCCCCGACAGCGGCGCCAAAATGATTGTAGTAAAATACGACCTTTTAGGAGAAAGGCGTAAAAGCGGTAAGTATTAAGTGATGATTTAGGAAAATCAAACACTAATGACCCAATTAAATTCGTTTCCCAAGGAGGTATATGTGTGTGAATAATTCGTAAATGATTTTTGAGATTAATATTGAGAAAGAAGGGATGAGAAAATAGAATGACGGATACGTGAAAATTACTACTATGACGACTAAATTAAAGACCGTAAAAAGTGCTAAAATAAAAATTAATTCTAAAAATTCCCAAAACATTAGCAAAAATAAAATAAAATAAACTAAGAGTTTATAAATGATCAAAACTTTTTCAAACCTTTTAATTATTTAAATATTAATTTTTAAATGCTAATTAAAGCCTTAAAAATCCAATTAATTATTAAAAAGCCCAAATAAAGATTTTTCACTTTGTAAAACTCTAAAACGACTTAAAAAGACTAAAAACTATTTTTATGAATTTTTAAATTAAGGAAAACTATTTTTAAATGATTAAAAACTATTAAAATATTGAAATAATTCTAGAAATTAAGAAAATGATGCTAAAAGTAATCTACTAGTTTTAAAAATCCTATTTTAATGTATTTGACCTAAGAAAAATATAAAAGTTGCAAAAATGTGAAAAATGAAGTTTAATAATAAAATAATATTAAAATATTATTAAAAATCCAAAAATTATAAAAATTTCTAAAAACTTGCAAACTAGTTTATTTTAACCTAAATAACCAGAAAATGATAGTGAAATTACCAAAATACCCCAAATGGGCTAAAAACAAAAACAGTCCAAGTGAAATGGGCTTTTTGGCCCAATAAGATGAAACTTAACCAAATAAGCTAAAAATCACCAGTCTAGCTTAAAATTCAATTCTAAGCACAAAAGTCTGAAGGCCCAAAAGCTGAAAGTAAGCTTATCACAGCTTAATAGAACAACAGCTTATTCTTAATGGGCTTTTTGGCCCATTAAGCTATAAGCCAATGCCATAAGCTCAGATTTGACACACAACCTTATTTTGAGATGCCTAAGAGATCTGTGAAGAGAAATTTCAAATAAGCTCACCCAATAAGTCATAAATAAGCAAAGTAAGTTTTCACTAAAAGACAAAATAGTCGACTTGGAGTTCTAGACCACCTCAGACCTTCAAATAAGTTGCAAAAGACTCTAAATGACTTAATTAAAACAAATCAACAAAGAAAAGTTCAATAAGCCAAGACAAATAAGCTGAATAAGCTGATAATCACTTATGTAAAAGTCAAAGTAATTGGTTTTCTAGTCAAAACTCAAAGTTAGCCCCTCAAATGCTCCAGTATGAACAAACGGGCCAAATAAGGAGCACCTATCACAAAACTAAAGTTGTTGCAGGTTTAAATAAGCTAGAACAGCTTATTGATAAGCTATCCTAAAAATAACACTAGCAGTGGCTAGCAGCAGGGGAAAGGAGTTCCCACTGCTTTGACTATTTGACTTGCAAATTTAGAGAGATCCAGTTGGATTCAATGGAAAACAAAGGCACCCTTACAACCAGTGAGTTGTAAGGAGTCAATATCAACAAAGAAATCACAATTTGGTTCATCCAATAAGCACAGAATAAGCAAATAGTCACCAGATATGATACAGACTTGCAAATAAGCAGTTATGAACTAAAAAGCAGTTTTAGCATGAATAAGCTAACCAAATTGAACCATATGCATACACAAGCTATAATAAAGTCCAATAAGCTCAAATAAACTTGTTTCAAACACTAGATCAAAGATTAGAAGCAGATTCAAGCTTATGCAGTTACTGATGAACAAAGGCACTTTTCAAAATCCTTTTGCTGATCTATTTGACCACCAATCCAATTTTAAACCCTTAAATACTTTCCCTGGTTATGTTAACTAAAACTTAGCACTTGTTAACCCTAGTCTACACTTAGATCTAGGTGTCCCCAAAATTTTAGCCAATTTTACCAAGGAAATCAGATTTTTAAGCCCTTTGTTGGATTTAGGTGTTAAGACCCTCAAAACTTGTAGATGAATGACCACTTACACTAGATAAACAATAACCAACACAAAGCAACACAATACAACCACATAAGTTGCCTTAAATCTTAGTATATCAGTTAACCCAAACACCCCTTTGGAAACTGATTTCTTAAGTTTTCAAAGAATTGTTATGATTTAACACACAAACCAAGATCTAATCAACCCTTATAGCAACAATCAAACCTCAGAAACACAAATCAACCACAAATACACAGATTCACATACCAATATCCAAAATCACCACAAATCATGCAATATTTCAGAAAAATAAAAGGGAATAAGAGATGTAAACCTCCAAAATGTACATCCACACTTTGGAATGTTTGAGCTGAGGTGCTAGCAAGAACAAGCACCAGCTTCCAACAACTGCTAAGAACAACAAACACAAAAGTTAACCAAAAACATATTATACCTTGATTTTTGAAAACAAGTGTTTTAAACCTTAAAACCTTTTCTCAAAATCAATCAAACATATAAATGGAACTCAGACTTTAGCTAATCAAACACCAAACTTTCATAAAACACAAAAAGAGAATTCAAAATTTTCAGAAAACCAACTTTTATTTCATAAAAAGGAAATACAAAGAATTAGCTAAAATCTTGAAGAAAGGGGCTCTCACATGTTGAGGCCCCTTTTATAGACGATTAAGATGATTCTAGAATGGAAATATACAGAAACCCTAGCTAGAAAATCTCAAAATTTCCCTTGAATGCTTCTAGACGAATTATTGATGTGAGTTGTCCAAAATGATCCTGATTGTTCATTTATGCTTTGGGGCCAAGTAATGAGTATGAGACGTTGATTTGGCCACGTGGCATGGGTGTGTGAGTTTAGGCATGGGATTGGTTCGTGTGAGGGTGAATTTTGTTTAAGTTAAGGTAATTGTAAAAACCCCCTTGCTGGTAAAAAGTTATTTTTGGGTTCATACGTGCGAATAATGACACGTTTGATCCGAGTTTAGTGGGGAGTTTGTGTTTGGCGCGTGTTTGTGCTGGTTCAAACTTTAGAAATGGCACAAATGGTCCTCAGCCTTTGGAAAAGTTTGAATAACAAGTTTATTTTCTAAACAAACTCGTTTCCTTTGTTATTTAAGTTTCAGAATTTAGGTTTTGGCCACAAAAAGTTTCCAAAAGGGATTTTAGGGCTTTTAACACTTTGGCATATTTACAACTTTAGTCCTTTTGATATTTAATCCATTTTAAAAGGACTAGAAGTGTAATATTCTTGAACTTAAGGGACCAAACTTATAATTATGAATATACAAGGGTATTAAGTGTCATTTCTTCATAAATGAGGGCTCAATCTTGTACATCTTCAAGTCTTCAAGGGTTTTTCTTTGATAAATCATAAACTAGGGCCCGGTTCATTGTGCGGCTTCGTTTCTCGTATTTGTTTTTCCTTGTTTCTTGTAATCTTTTGTCTTTTTCACGATATCCATACCTAAAATACACAAGTAAACAAACACAAGCATATGTATGGTATTTTATGAAATTTTTATGCATTTAAAGCCCGAAAAGAACGATGAGATCATGTATAAATGCCATCTCATCACCTAGTGCAATGAGTTGTTCCATATAACCCCTCATCTCCATATAATGGGCACTTAAAGACTTTCTAGGAGCTTTCTTGCAACTATGCACAACATCTATCAAGTCGTAGATTTCCACAGCTTGTGGATTGTTGGAAATACGTTTTACGTATTTATGAAGGATCGGTCGCTCCAACGATAATTATGTAATGGGCTCGTGATCCACTTAGTAGATGTATAGTCCATATAGCCCACATGTAGGGTGGGCTATATATATCCCCTCCTAGCATGTTAGGAGGGGTTGTTCATTTTCACATTTCACATTATTAATCTTTACTTTCTCTCTCTACTTTTCTCCCTTCTCTCCTTTCTCTCTCTACACCTTCATCTCCCTTCTCATCTTTCTTATATTAATCAACCATCTTTATACATCAAATCCATCAAATCCATCATGTAGGATAGGCCAATAATCACATAGACCTTCAATTGGTATCAAGAGCATGGTTAGTTTGGTTTATTCTTGTTTTTATTTTGTTTGATTTTGATGGGTTTTGATTTAATCAAGCTTTTATCTTAAAAAGTTTGTATTTTTTATGCTTTAAATCATGTCAAATCTTTAGATTTATTTACTTTTTAGATAAAAATCACAAATTTTTATACAAAAATCAAAATTTTATTATCAAATCTTAAAAAGTTTGTGTTTTTTATAAAAAGTTTGTGTTTTTCTCTTTTTAATTTTGTATTTTTATTGATAAAACCCTTTCTATTTTGATTGCATTTTTGTTTGAATTCTTTAAATTAGACTATTAACCTATCCATTTTGATTGACTGTTTAATTGAAAGTTTTAATTGAACTTTTATTTTATTTTATTTTATTTTTATTTTTTATTTTTTATTATTATTTATATTTTTTATAGTCAAAGTTTAATTTTAATTTTAATTTTTTTTTCTTTCTTTTCCTTATCCTTAAATAAACTTTTGATATTCAATTTTTTTGTCATTTTTGTCATTTCGTCTTTGTCCATTTGTCCTTCGTACAGTGTTCTGTCCAACAAATTATCTTGGTTATCTTCTTTCTGTCCAAAACTGTCATTCTTAAAGTTCTGAATCAAACCAAAAGTTCCGGATCAACAAAGTTCAGAATCAAGAAATTCTTCCGAACGAAGTTCCGAACGAAAATAACTCATACTTCTCTTGAAGTGGAGGAGCCATTTTCCCTAACATTAAAGCAGCCACCTGAGAGTACTTCTTAACATTAGCAGCGTGTTCAAGCCTTTGCGCATCAGATGCTCCTTCAACAAGATCCTCCGAAAAAGGAGTAGTCAAGATATCGATAGTACCCGCTACTCTCAGAACTATTCTTAGTGAGCGATACCAATCATTGAAGTTAGGGCCAGTAAGTTCAGGACGATCAAAGAAACCTTTGAACGCAGAACTTATAGTCATATTGTTTTCGGGTTGAGCCATTTCTACAGAAATAAGTTCAAACATTAGTATTTTTGATAATACCATTGAAGATAATAAAATTACCCCGGTAATAAAACCATAGTATTTTCCTTGAAACTAGAACCAATATTGACATAAACTTATCACATCAGTTGATCTGCTAGTGACAAATGTATTCAACACGGTAAATTGTCGAACAATAATTGACAAACAAATTTGCAATTTCTAGATATTTTAGGGATTTACATTGCCAAAAGTCATTTTGCATTGTAAACATGTTTTATCCCTACTTTACGCCTTAAGTTTCTAGATCTCACTGAGTAACTCAATTAAGTCGACTAATCTAAAGAACGTAAAACCTTCATGTGCAATCTTATTCAGTCATGAAGTTTTCTCTCCATTACAACATCGTCCAAAATCTATTATGACGACAATTGTAACTTAAAGTGTTCGTCAATTAGATGGAATAAGACTTAAATTTAAGGGTATTGATTTTGGTGTCAAAATCATGTATGGAGAAGCATGCATACATCTCTATAGCATTAGTTTAATAAAAAACTTTTAGTAAACCTTTTGGTGAGACTAAAAATTTCTCCACATATTTGCAAGTTGAGGTATTGGTTAAACCAAATAAAGATTTTTACCCACAACTAAATTCACAACTTACTTTTGATAGAACTTAGTTAAAGCACAAAGCAATAACTTTATTCATTGTGTTCGGATGTGAGTTTGCGGTTAAATCAACCTTAAGGAATTATGTAAATAATAACCGTCGGTAATTCCAACTTTGACGCACAGGCAAGCCGGGAATTTGGTCAGCGCTGAAGCATAACACCTCCTTACTTAATTGGCTACATGACCAGCGGTGCGTTATACCCACTTTATAGTTTGTCAAAATTGAGTAGGCCGTTAAGTTATTATTGCAATTCCAATCAACGCAGATCATATGTAATTTAGATCTCAAAACAATTCATCAATTTTTATATGATTTAGTTCATATTAATTTTTCTTTGGAAAAAATTAACCTTGTTTACAACATACAATTAATATAAAACGTATGAAAACAAGTAGGTACAAAAAAACTAAATCAAATAGCCACATGCATAACAATTTATTCAAAGAACATAAAATCTAGGGTTTTTATAAACATAAAAAGTCTTCCCTAATTTTAAAAATTTGAATCAAATAAAGCAAATAGCATATAAAACCCCATGATCCGTGAAAAACATGCATGTTCATCACGGATCTCCCACATACTCTTAACAATTAAAATACTACGGATCGTAACCATACATGATATAACAATTAATTCATGCAAACATCTAAAGATTATACCACGTAATTTAAGGGTTTAGAATTTTTTTTTAAATTCGGCTATGCCGATTTTAAAAAAACAAAAAAAACAAAACCCTAATTTTTGTTAAAACCTAAAAAACAACATGTAATTTTAACTCAAATCACCATTAGTTAAAAAACCTTTAGATCTCGATAATTATAACATGTTAAAACGGCTCTCGATGCCACTGATGGTTTATGACATTCATAACAATTATATAATTGTAACAAAAATCAAAGCACGTAATAGCGGAAGCGATTTAACAAGATCATAATAACACAATTATAATTAATCGATTAGGGTTACATACCTTAATCCTAGCAAAGATCCACAAGATCACCAACGAATAACCAATTAGGGTTTGTAAAGAAACAATACCAAGATATAGTTTAAATCAAAACTATATTACACTCTTGTACACACATAATGCAACAGGCTAACCGTGAGTCTAGCACTTGCAAACCGAATCTTTAACACTTGTGGAATTTTAGCAAAATCGAAAACCAAAGAAACCTAAAGGGGTGTTTGTCGTCGATCGCACAAAGAGAGAGAGGAAAAGGGATGGGAAAAATTATGAGGCTATGGGGTCTTTATATAGGGCTTGGCAAAACTTGGTTTCCAAGTAATAAACGAATAAGGAAACAAATCCTTTTCCTTCCCCTTTTTCTCCTTGTAGCCGTGAACCTATAAGCCCACCAAGGTGGCTTCAGGAACTTTCTGTTTACTTCTTTTCTTCTATTTAATTCCATAACGTTCGTTTAACTTAACTCTTAATTTGTTTAACGATCATTTAGTTAAGCTCGGTTTGATTTAATAAATATATAAAATATATTTAATAAATAACATTAACCTTTTACGTATTGTGTGCAATCTCGTAATCCCGAGTTCGATCCTATCACATGACTATTAATTTTATGTCCATAAACTTTCAACCTAAGGGTTCATATTCTGATGATGCAAGTGATTCAAGAGATGACGACTCGGATGATGACCGTGGGTTTGCTAGCAGCAAGCCTTCTGCTTCTTAAGTTCCTTTAAAGAAAAGATTAGATCAGCTAGAACGAGATGATGATGATGATGAAGATGATGAACATAGCAGCAACAGTGAAGATGAGGTCGATGATGATGGTAGGTATGGTCGTGATGGTGACAGTGATGGTGATTCTGTTGGAAGTGATCTTTATAATGGTGACGCGGATAAGAGAAGGATTTCAAAAATGTCGGAGCTTCAGAGAGAGATGATACTGGCTGACCGTGCAAAAGAGAGAACTGATAAGGTTTTGATAAACAATATTAAGAAGCAGAAAGAGAAGTTCAACTAGTCGAGAAAAGATAGCTCGCCACCTCACACGGCAAATCGGACAATGCGTTCTTCTGCTAGGTCGGCTGACAGGATAAAACTAGCAAAAGATGAAAAACTGAATGAATTACGTGCCAAGAAAAGGTTAACGCAACAAGATCCCGAATCTAAATGGACACGTAGAGATCAAGACTTTGCAGTCAAAAGAAAGGCTATCACTTCAGACACCTCAAGCCATAGTGGTGAAGCAGAAGACGATGATGACGTGTCCCATGGTGATATCGAGATATGATCCATAAATTTAACGTACGAGGATGTTAAAGGAATCACTATTAGAAGGTCCAAACTGGCAAAATGTTTATGGAGCCTTTCTTTGAGGATCTGATTGTAGGTTGTTTTGTGAGGGTTGGTATTGGAAAGTCAAAAACCGGGCCACTTTATAGACTTTGCATAGTCAGAAATGTGGATGCAGCTGACCCTGACAGACAATACAAGTTAGAGAACAGGATGACACATAAGTATCTGAATGTTGTTTGGGGAAATGAAAGTTCCGCTGCCAGGTGGCAGATGGCTATGATTTCTGACTCACCACCCATTGAAGAAGAGTTTAGACAATTAAAACGAGAGGTGGAACGTTATAATGGAAGGATGCCTAGTAAACAAGAGGTGCTGGAAAAACGTCAGGCCATAGAAAATACCAACTCATATGTATACTCTGCAGATACTATGACGCAAATGTTACAAGAGAAAAAGTCAACAATCAGGAGACCTATGAATGTTGCAGTTGAGAAAGATCAGCTGAGAAGAGACTTGGAAGTGGCTGAAATGAAGCATAATGACGCAGAAGTTGATAAGATCAAAGCAAAGCTTGAAGAACTAGAAGCTGATGGTATATGACATTCATAACAATTATATAATCATAACAAAGATCAAAGCACGTTATAGCGGAAGCGATTTAACAAGATCATAATAACACAATTATAATTAATCGATTAGGGTTACATACCTTTATCCTAGCGTAGATCCACAAGATAACAGACGAATCACCAATTAGGGTTTGTGAAGAACAATACCAAGATATAGTTTAAAGCAAAACTATATTACGCTCTTGTACACACATAATGCAACGGGCTAACCGTGAGTCTAGCACTTGCAAACCGGAACTTCAACGCTTGTGGAATTTTAAGCAAAATCGAAAACCAAAGAAAACCCTAAAAGGTGTTTGTTTGGCCGACGATCAAAGAGAAGAAAAGAGAGAGATGGATAAGGGAGTAGCGAAAAAATAATGAGGGCATTATGTGTTTAAATAGGTTTAGCAAAACTTGATCTCCAAGTTAAACATAAATCAGGAAACAAAATTGTTTCCCTTTGCCCCCCACCCTAGCCGACGGTCGGTTAACACCCAATGGGTGTTTCCGGAACTTTTCCGCTTTCCTTTTTCTACCATAATTCCATGACGTTTATTTAACTTAACTCTTAATTTAATTAACCATCGTTTAGTTAAGTTCGGTTTGATTTAATAAATATATATAAAATATATTTAATAAATAAAATTAACCCTTTACGTATTGTGTGCAATCCCGTAATCTCGAGTTCGATCCTATCACACGAATATTTACTTTTATGTCCATAAACTTTCAGCTCCCACTTGGACAAAATTGAATATTGTGATTACATTGACTACCGTCTAGTTACACTAGCAACGTCACTAGCACAACTCGAGTAAGGTCTCCTGGCAAAACCTCTTAAATGATTCATCATTTATTATTATCATTTCATTTCAAATACAACGTTAATAGGATATGGATCTCAGTCATTCCTTCATTAACCATAATATTTCTCGTTTACGGATATAGCAAGATTACCAAAACACATTTGGGTGTGGCCACTGATAGGTGTGAAAACACCCATCCTTTTACCACTTTTTACTAGTTAAAATGGGACCAAAACGCGTATTTAATGTCATTTGTTTGGAATTATGCGCGGTTTGTGTTTTTGTTGTGTTTTAGAGCCAAAAGGATAAATATTGAAGAAAACACGGGATTGCACGGGTTTTATCAAAGAAAAAGACGAAAGACGAAGTCTAGAGTCCAAGATGTGCAAAAGATTTGAAGTCAATGGGCCTATTTGAAGATTTATCGAAGAAAAGGACCAAAGATGGAAGATTTATATGTCGAAGAACTCATGTCTATAAATTGAGGAAATTAAAAGACGAGTTATAAATATTCATAGACAAATCCCGAATCGAAGTCGACAACGTCAACTTTATTAAAGAGACGAGAAGACAAAAAGAAAGAAAAATGCCCACTCACCAACCACTCATTACACCTATAAATAGCAAACTCCTTCACACTTTTAGCTAGTCTTTAATTTCCTAGCTTTATTTTTTCTTAGGCCGACACCTACTAAGGGTGTTTGGCACCTTCATTTTCGTTTCTTCCTCTTCAAGTTTCATGTAAGTTTAATCTTTAATTTTATGTTTTTGAATTTTAATCATTTAATACAAGTCTCCTTTTTACAATCCTTTCATTAATCTCATCCTACTTTTCTTGTTTTGATTTGGTAGATCAAGTTCTATTGATTTGGTAGTGTTATTGAGTTTTTGGTTTATTTATCAAGTGGGTTTTGATAAATTTAGTTTTAATTTTTAATTTTGCTGATTTGGTTTGACTGATTATTGTTAGTTGATGATTAGTGGTTAGTTTGGTTGAATCTTTAGATTTAATTTGGTTGATTTTGGTTAAATTCGTGTTTCCAAAGTCTCGGTTGTTTCCCCTGTTTTCGTCACTGTTATATTTTTCCCGAACCAAGTATTTTTCCCGAATCAACAAATTTCCAGAACAAAGAAGTTTTCTAAAAATTACCGAACAAACAAAATATCCCGAATGAGTTTTGTTTCCCGAACCAACAAATAATACCGAATGAAGTAAAAAGTCCCGAGTGAGTAAGGTTACAAAAATATTCCCGAATGAACAAGAAATACCGAACAAGCAAAAACTTTCCGAATGAACCATTTTTTTCCGAACAAGTAAATCGATTCACCTGTGTGCTTGCCTGTCAGCTTCCCATTTTTCCCGCCTAATTCATCAGCCAGGCCGC